>CM031863.1:5159813-5306241 GCA_018697195.1 Certhia americana
GGAGGAGGCGCGGCCCTGCCCGGCCCCGCGCGGGAGCGGCGGCAGCGGCGCCCTCTGCCGGCCGGCGGCGGGACGGCCCCGAGCGCTGAGGGGCGCCCGGGAAGTTCTCGGCCTGGAGCACCGGGACCGAGGGATTTCGCCTGTGGCGTTAAAAAACGCGCTAGCGCTACGGAACTAGTCAAAGCTGAGTTTTAGTTTATACTTGCCCCGCACCGAATTCCCAGCACCGCGTTGTCGCTAGTCTCCTCATGCTGCTGGCCGTGCAGTGCTGAGGGTCGTTGCGGTGTTTCATTAACAGCTCCAGGTAATCACAGAATTGCAGAAGCGATTGGGTTGGAAAAGCCCTGAGATCATGGAGTCCAGCCTAGGATCGATCACCACCTTGTTAACTAGCCCATGGCACTGAGTGCCACATCCAGCTTTCCTCAAACACCTCCAGGAATGGTGACACCACCGCCTCTCCGGACAGCCTGCTCCAATGTCTAATCACCCTTGCTGTGAAGAAATTCCTCCAAATATCCAACCTAAAGGTCCTCTGGTACAGCTTAAAGCCATGTTCTCTCATCTTGCCACTTGTTGCCCCTGAGCAGAGCCCAACCCAAACCTGGCTGCTCCAGGTGGGAATTGTGGAGATTGAAGGTCCATTCTGAGCTCCTTTTCTCCAGGCTGAGCCCTCCCAGTTCCCTCAGTTGTTCCTCATCAGACCTGTGCTTGCTGCAGAGCATTTCTCAGCTCCCTTCCCTTCCCGGGACACACTCCAGCCCCTCAATGCCCTTCCTGAAATGAGGGGCCCAGAACTAAACACAGAATCATCATCTTTGCCCTAGGAACACTGGTCCCATTTAGTTTCAAATTCATCTAAGTCATATTTTTGAGGGAAGTAATTAGTGCAAGAGATCACCAAACTGGCAGAAGTCCTCGATTAAGGAGGGAACATTTATTCATTGCAGGGAGGTTACTGAATCCATCACTTTTTAAATACATGAAGTGAATGATCTCAGTTTACTTTATCTGCACTATTTAAAAATTCAAATAGGCATTATTCTGCAGAATTTTTGGGTGGGTTTTTTTGGTTTTTTTTTTTTTTTTTGAGACACAGTCATTAAGTTTAGGAGTTATTCAGGAAAAATTAATGCATATATCCAACTCAGACAGTAAGAGGTGACTGTATGCACAATGAAATTACTACAGTATCTATTCCTGCTTTTCATGCAGTTCTTATTTCTGTTAAAGAACAGAACATCCCTTGTGTGTTAAAGAGCCCAAGGGATAACCCGTTCAGGTTTTGAAAATGCCCAGGTTCACTTGGACATTTTCCATTTAACAAGAACAACGTATATGGTATTTTAATGGACATGGTTGCATCATCTATGATGCTCAGGGGTTTTTTTTTGTTTACAGAAATATTAAATCTTCATTCAAGGATTGTTCACATCATTTACAAACTCAAAATGAAACCAGAACTTTGTTGTGCTACATGCTGTGTGAAAAATCAGGGTTCCTTCTTTCAGAGAGTTCTACCTTACAAAGACAGGAGAAAGAAGAGTAGAAATGAAGGCAGAGAAATGCGATGATACATATCACAGATATGAAATCCTGATCAGAGGCTGAAACACAAACTTCCTGGCTCCAGGTTCAGCCTCTCCCATTTCTCTCACAAATTACAATCCTTCACAAATTATAAATCCTTCCCCCTTTGCTGAGGAAGGAGAGTCCACCAGAGATTGCACACAGCTGGTCAGGAATGTTCCAAACTAAGTTTTGTGAGAAAATTTGTATTTGTCAAAGTGGGAACCCCTGGTCAAAAAGGACTGGTTTTAAGATTCTTTTACTTGGCTCTTTCCCAGGTCAGAGAGCCCTACCCCCAAGAGTGAGTGGCAAGGAGCACCCACCAGGGCTGCACCTGCCCCAGCTTCACTGCTCTCTTTTTTTGATTGAAAAATTTTTAAAGGTCTCATTTTTGCCTGATACAGAATGGAAGACACCTCTTGAAATGTCAGGAGTTTTTCACAAGTGACACTTCCTTTTTCCTTACTGGCTCTGGACTACAGGCAGTTACACTCTCTTTGCCTCCCCACAACCCTTGTGGTGTTGTCTGCTAAGAATAGTCACATTTTGCCCCTCATGGTTAATCTGGAGTTGAAGCATATGGGGAACTGCAGTGCTGCAATTCTTAGCTTAATTTGCCAATGCAGAGTTTGCATTAATGCGGCTAATCCAGCATCTGGATATGAGAGCCTGAACTCCTCCCTGCAGCCCCAAGAGTAGCACTGATGAAAAAAAAGAGGCAGCACACAAGGGCAAGAGAGTCCTCGTAGTCCTCAAGCCAGCTGAGTGCCAGCTCCCTTCATTACACATATTTTGTCTTTGATTCCCTTCCCTAGGACTTCCTCTTTCCCCAAAATATTCATGGATCACTGTATATACCTGAAAAGATGTGTAGGAAATGAATACAGAGTGACTATGCAGGAAATACATTAAGTAAAGCTGCTTTTCTCAATTTGAATAGAAAGGCTGAAGGATGAGACCAAGAAGCAGCAACAGGAAAATAAAAGCACAAAAATAGAGTGGAAGGAGCTTAGAACTTGGAGTAACCTGTTAGGCAGGGGTTTAGCCCAGATCACTCATTGTTTCTTCATGTTTCTGCTATTTGTGATCCTCTTGTTCCGTGGATCTTGCCTGCTTGGTGGGGCTCAAAGAAAGAAAACTGGTACCTGAGTGCTGTGAGGCCTGGAAGGTTTAAGCCAGCTCTTGCTTATGGATGACTGGCCCAGCCTAAGAAGGGAATAACAAAGCCGCTTGAATGACAGCTTGGATCAAGTTCATAATGACCTGGTTTGTACAGGCCAGGTGTTATGTAGATTGGAGCTTGTTATTGTGAAAAATTTTGGCAAGGCTCGCGATGCAACAGCCAGTTCCAGCAGAGCTGGGCAGAAAGCCACAGACTACAGGCAGGCCCATCTTCAGCAAGATGGGCAAAGCAGCCACCTCCTCCTGTACTGGGTACCATGGGGACCTGAACCAACCTGCCTGCACAGCATCTGGAATAAAGCTTATGCAGGGACAGAGAACAGTTTCAAAACAGCATTCCAGGCTTAAAAACAAAGAGGTAATCTTGCATAAAAAAACGGCGCCAAGGTTTTGTCTGTTTCTTAGGGAGCAAAGACTCAGAGCCAAACTGTACAAGCCACCCACTACAGCATTAATGGAAAGTGAGCAAACTGTGACAGAATGTTCCTACCAATATATTCTGCATTTGTTAGGAAGTCTTTCAAAATACTTTCATAATTCACTTTTTATGTTATCTAAAAGTAGTTACTAGAGTAATGTGGATGAAGAGCTGTCGAAATTAGGGCTCACCGATGATTTGTTCTCTCAGTCTTTATCATTAATATGCACACTATGATTTGTTACTGAAGCTAGTTGGACTTAAATTTTATTCTTTCTGTAGATGGTCATTTTTTCAAAAGAGGAAGATTAAAAAAAAACTTAGGGAAAGTGTCTTGGGTGCAATTTTTGTAATAATAATGAATGTGCAACTCAGGAAATAGGGGCTTTTTTTCATCAATACTCAGCATTTATTCCTGTGCCCCAAGTTAATAAAAGGGACGGTACCAATCAGAGCAAAGCCAGTTAGATGAATAGATCAGGTTTCTATTTTTCTTATAGTGAAAACTCTGTAAGTGTGGTCATATTAATGTTTTTACACTGTACCACAAAAGCTAGTACAACTCAGGAGAAGAAATCTGAACTATGTGAGCTTTACCAGGATGTTCATAACTTTACCAAATAAATGGCAGCTTTTTCCATATGGGATGTATGTTGTATCAGTTTTCATGTTGCACCATGGAAAAGCAGCAGAAAGCCAAGCAGCTAATGAAAGTCGGACACAATGGATTTGCAGCCCAAAATCACAGTTTTAGGTAAGTGCTACATGCAGGCCAGGGATAAAGTAGGAGTGGTTAGTCAGGCTTTAATGCTCTGTGGAAAGGTAGGCTTTGAGGAGTTTTGTAAATCTCTCATTGTTCTAGAACTTACACTGATGTTTAGAAGTTATTTTTAATAGTCTATTGTAAGCTGGGATCATGAGAAACTGAAAAAAGAAATTATCCTCTCATCCTTAGGGGCAGTGGCTCAGAAATCGATGCTAATGAACAGACTGCAGCACAGGGAAGCTTGCATTTCCCCTGCTGCACCAATTTTGTGCATTCACAAGGGACACTGCAAGTGCCATCATGTGTAATTAGAATCAGGGAAGGGGAAAAAAGGATATAATTCATTCACACTTCTCATGGTGTCATTTCTTTGTGGCAGATTTAACAGAGATTAAACAGGCATTCAGTTTAATACTAGTCCTATTAAGGACCAAGCATAATTTATTTTTAATTATGGAGTTATCAAGACACCAGCATAATTGATGGCAGCCCTGTTGTGATCATATCCTTAGATGATGACTTCTTTAGCAACAGAAGAAATGCTTTCGGGCAGGATATTTATCTTTACCAACATTCTAGTTAGAGTACACCTCTGTGAATAGATCCAGCCAGTGTTAATGTTGGATCCCAACCCACCACCCATTAATGAGTACAATACCCAAATCCCAGTGTGCATCCCTGCCTGAAGCTGAAATTACTTCTGAGCCAGGGTTTGAAATCAATCCTCCCTGTGGCACAGACCTGCAGGGGCTGATCAGCACAACAGCCCCTTCTTCCCCACAACCCATCTGTCCCTTCCTGTTCTTCTCCACCCAACTGTCCCACAAATGGTGGCAAGTGTTTCTCAAGGGACACAAAGCTCCTTTTTACATGACCTTACCGTACACCATAGTTCAAGGCACAGGTAGTAGAGGGTGTAAATCGGAATCGTTTGTCCTGTTCAAATATCAAAATCATACTGAGTGTTATTTTTGAGAATGCAGGATCAGACCTTTTGATGCCAGTGATGGGTTGAAGGAAGAGGAACACCTACCAAATAAATAATCACTACAAATTAAAGCACAGAGCAGAACTCTTACAAAAGACCAATTATCTTCCTGGCTAGAGCCCCTGGAGCTTAAAACTGTGATACCCTTGTTAATGTCTGAGGAAACAAGACAGTTGTATTTGTGAGTAAGAGAAAGTCCTTTTTAAGTACCGTGGAGCGCAGGTTAAAGAATAACATGAGTAGGGTGCAGCAGGAAGCAATGCATCTGGCACCTATTCACCAGCCATGGCAGGGCAAGAAAAGCTGCGATGGAGGCTCTTCACAAGCTATTAACCTTTCCTGATTGGAGTCTTGCTTCACAGAAAGAGCAGCAAGCACCTACTCAAAGAAGGGTCTCCCTGCAAACAGTAACTGGCAATAATTTAGCAGCTGGGAACCTGTCAAGTGTTAAGGTTTTTTGTCCCGACGCTCTGCTTATTTAGTAGAAAAAGTGATAACAAGAGATAAGGAAGGCTCATGCTAGTGACTAGTAATTAGATTTGAAATCTATCGATGACTATGGAGCAGAAGACTAAAATTAAAGATATTTTCTAATCATTATGGTTTTGCTTTGGGTTTTTTTTTTTCTCTCTATTAGTGCTTCTGTTCCACTGCTTTAATTAAGTGTTGAGTACAAGGTAAGGGATTTGCTCTACACAATCAATAATGGCATTCTGATGCTGATTTTAAATTGACTTGCTATTTTTAACATGCTGCTTAGTTATTGCCTATCATCCTTAGTCACGCCTTGGGCTCTGCAGATTCACACCAGCACAGGAGGTTCCCAAGAAGGACTTTGTCTCAAGGAGGTTGAAACCTGTGCATTCTTCTGGGGATCCACTGAAGAGAGGAGTGGTCCCTCCAAACATGCCAGTGGTGGTAAGCACTTTTTGCATGTCTGCAGAAATCTGGTTTGGCTCAGCAAAGCTCATAATGAATGGCTTTCACTCCCTACCATACTTTAGTGGATTTGGCTGCTTTTGTTTCGTGAATATTTTACAAAGCCAGTACACATAATTACTTCTAACACTACAAAAAAAATCTGCCTTGATAATACTATAGATTCATGGTATTAGAGAATGGCCTGGGTTGAAAAGGAACTTACAGATCATCCCATTCCAACCCCCTGCCATGGACAGCAACACCTTCCACTAAACCAAGTTGCTCACAGCTCCATCCAGCCTGGGCTTAAACATTTACCTTGAAGCAATTTATTATTTCAATGAACTGCTCTTAAATTCCGTCATGCATAAAAAAACTCCATGAAATAGGAAAGTGTTCACTCTATAAATGGCTGCAATTTTTATGACAAAAAAAACATTGAAATTACAGAACAGACATGGGATGAAAGAACAAACAAATTCAGCCAACAGATTAATATTCAGCCACATTTTTCAGAAGGTTTCTCTGATTTCTGTTGTACTAGAAAGCAGTCATCAGTTTTTGCCTAAAGAACAAAAGATGAGAGGGATGTTCAACTCAGCTAAGAGTCTTCCCATCATACCAGGTCTCTTTCCTTCTCCAGGGGCTACTTGTTTAATGACTAAACATCACAGCACTCTCCAGAATTTGTATGCACCTTGTGTACCTTTGAAAAGCACTTAGAATACCTGAGTATAAATCCTCTCTGTCTATACATGCAAACACAATAAATGCATTATACACAATTTTCCATCACCTTACCAAGATTTTCATAACTTTATAGAACTGCACTTTTCTGCAATTTTAATAGAAAATAACATAATAAATTTAACCACTTTCCAGCAGTAAGGATTCAATTCAATAGTAAAGATTCAATTCAAACATCATTCATATCTATGTAAGTGAGATATATGTAGAAAGGACCTCAACTAAAGTTCAAGAACAGCCACAAAACATTTGAAACTATTTTAAAAGGAAGGTTTAAAATATCATCCCCTATGTTTTTCTTCCTCTGTATTTAAGGGTGATAGTGAATTTGTCTGACACTTCCAGGGAAGCCAGCTGTTTAGGCTCATTTCTCCTGAAGGCTTGCTTACTGTGCACATCATTTTCCAACCAGACTGTCCTGCCAGAAAGACACTGCAGCCTCCTAACAGCATTTAGGACTTAGTTCAATGTATTTGCTCCTCTTATTTTCCATGACAAGTCGTCTCTCACTTTAATAAATCCACAAAGCCATCCTAGGCAGCACATCCAGGAGAAGCAACGAGATGGGGAATAATGGACCTAAACCCTTCCAAAGGCAAGGATCATGTGGTGTTGAATGCCTTAATATTACTGACTGATTAAGGCAACAGTTACTAACTTATTTAATGTTTTCCTGCCTCTGAAATCCTCACCTAGTTTTTCTTTCTCTTCTTTGCAGTTATTTCTTTTCCACTTTGGACACCTATAGAAGTTGAAACAGTTCACTTGACCCATGGTCTTACTAACTGCTAAGTTTCATTTTTGAATGACATTTCTGTTGTTTTGGGGTTTTTTAAACTATTTGAAAAAACTATTTGAAAAAAACTATTTGAAAAGACACTTTGTAGTCCTGGAACTTACATACATACACTGAAATACCCCTTCTTTCACTATACCCTTGGTTTTCAGCACCATATCAGACTAATTTACTGCACAATGTGGGGGGTTTTTTTTTCAGATGCCAAGAAACAATACAACTATTTTAGGCAAAATCTCATTGCTTCCTAAGGATATAACTAACTGCTGGTGGAACTCTCTGAACTTTATATTAGTCTGTGTTGAAGCACTGCAGGATTAGTTATAATTAACTGTCATCATGTCATTTTTCTCCCAGCGACTCAAATTTAAAAAAAAAAAAGGAGGAAAAAATCCCCTAGCAGCAACCATGATTAAAATGTCTCTCTTTGTTTCCCATCCCAAACTTCATTTTTAACTCACAGGGGTCACAAGCTCTTCTCCACATACATCTCAGTTTTCACATAGATACCTGTGCCTTGTCTACAACACAAAAAAAAAGCGTTTTTAACAGCAGCTGGAGAGTCAGTTGCTCAGAAGTTGTAAGCAGCTTAAGACAAATATTTAATATTGAGTTAGTACTTCCTTTCTAAACCATTTACACACCCTGGTGTAATAGTTTGGTGGGTACCTCTTGCTGATTTATTCATTTATAATGCTTCAAGGAGCCTGTTACAGCCTGTAGGCACACATTCAAAAATAATTTAAAAGGGCATGAATCCATCAGTGAGCCAATGACAACTAATGGTAGCTCACCAGTTGCAATGTGTGCTAACCAAAAATAATATATAAACTACCTACAATTTGGGGTTTTCCTAGTCTAGCATAGGTTTCTAAGCTCTGCAGCAACATACTGAAAATCAACAGAACCCATATCTCCCACCTCTATGATAGGTGGTAGCTTTCACCTAATGTATCACCTATGATATGATAAATTTCAGAATACAAATGTTAACAGCAGTTACTGTAAAGGTATACATAAATGAAATTATTATGAGCTATCGCTAACTGTGGATGTTGGTGGTCACTTTTTTGTGGGTCACAACAAACCCCTAATATTTACAATTACCATGTGAACAGATTTTATTTACTTGGGGTAAAAATGGATGGCATTGCAAAAATGAATGCAATATTAAAATAATTAATACTTTATAGCAGAATCGTCTACTTTCAGTTAAAATCATGCGCTAATGTTCGTAATTCAATTATTCTGGGGAATTAGGAGAGGAATGATCACATAGGAGGGCAGGGCACTTGTGCACTTTCTGAATAAAATCTCCAGTGCCACAAGCAAAGACAGAATATGAGGCAGACCCCCTGGTCAGATCCAGTAAGACATCTCTTGTGCTAACGACCAGAAAATACAATCACAAAAAATACAATACCACCCTAAGTGAAAAAGATTTATACTTCTCTCAAAGTTCCAAAGTAAGGGAGATTTTCCCCCACATACACTTCAGTTTCATGTAACTGGGCTGTAGCTGGTAACTGAAGTGCTCTGTGTAAGGATTTCACTGCCTTGTAGGAGGCAGCTCCTACCAGAGCCAAGGTTTCATTTTGCAGTGTGGGCAGGTAACCACACTATACACGAGCAACTTCATTTCTTTGGGACCAGCTCTGGGACATGGCTTAATTCCCTCTCCCATTTATGCAGCACAAGCCTTTCCTCACCAGTCTGAAGGACAAAACATTCCCTTTCTGCAGGCTCTCTGCAACCTTCTAAAACTCATTACCAGGAAAATAAAAGTACACAGTACACAGTAAAAAGATGATTTAAACAACATTTAATGAAAGATGCAGTACCAGAATATTTTAACTGGATGTAAAGAAGTGGGGAAATGATACTTTTGCTCAGCTTTTGTGCTGTACTTGTGCATTTACCTTTACTGAGTAGATGAGGTAATGCCCCTCATGACTGGTGATCTCCTGCTCTGAAGTTAAATGATATTTGTAACACATACATTAAGGTAGTTTCTGAGCAAAGACCCACCAAAGTATAGCTACATCCCCTGGGCAAAGCATCTGAACAGGTGAACTAATGCTACTGGTGCCAGTGTGCTTTACAGGAGATAGATAAACTCATGTAAATCCTCATGTGCTTCCAGGGTATGGAAAGGCATAGCACAGTTCTAATGCCACATCCCTGGGAGAACTGATAGGACAAGGGGGAATGGATGGAAACTGACAGAGGGCAGGATTAGATTAGCGATTAGAAAGAAATTCTTCCCTGTGAGGGTGGGGAGACCTTGGCACAGGTTGCCCAGAGAAGCTGTGGCTGCTCCATCCCTGTAAGCATCCAAGGCCAGGTTGGACAGGCTTGGAGCAGCCTGGGATAGTGGAAGGTGTCCCTGCCTGGGGCAGGGGCTTGAAATGAGATACTCTTTAAAGTGCCTTCCAACCCAAACCATTCTGTGATTCTGCAGTTATCAGCAGTGGATCTGACTCCATTACATTAAAGGAGGAACATCTAGACCCTGACTTTCATGAGCAAATCACGAGCTGTAAAACTTTCATCTATC
Source organism: Certhia americana (assembly GCA_018697195.1). NCBI lineage: Eukaryota > Metazoa > Chordata > Aves > Passeriformes > Certhiidae > Certhia > Certhia americana. Next base: position 5,169,758 of record CM031863.1, read on the forward strand.
AATAAAGCAAGAACAGGGTCAATGCTATCATTCATTCAAACATGAATGAGAGAAACTTAACTATATATTTAAATCTCAGTAGCAAGTGATGAGGAATTTCAAACTGGAATCAAATAATTGCTCATAAAAGTCCCCAAAGGAAATTAAACAAGGTGGGTTGTTCCCAGCTGCTCTAGAGAAGTAATGGCTTTCTTTACCATGTCAGACATGTTTTGTAGAAGACTTCATTCCTCCATGACTCCCTGAAACTAATTCCTAGTCTTCAGAAATCCTTCAAAACCAACTTTCTCTTTTCTGAGATGTTGATTCAGTTAAAAAATATTTGTTCCTTGATAAATACTTTTCCCATCTAACACTTCAGGCTGCCAGCAGCTGCAGGAAGCCCCAAATTTGTTTTATACCTTCAAACATTCCCAACTGCCAGACAAAACTTGGAGCAGCCTTCACCATTCTGTGTCTCCTGTGTCTCTCTGAAGCCCTGTAGCCAGCAACAGAGTCTGACTGGCTTCACCTTGGCAAGGGAATAAGACACTGACAGCAACGTTTTGCAGTTTGAAAGGCATGATCCACAACAAGCCACCAGCTTCTCTTTCACTTCACACCATTTTTGGCTATAATACAACAGTGCTGAAGGAACTCAAAACACTTTTCTTTTTAGTTTTGTATCTAAAACTACATGAGCCCAGATCAAAATAAATCAGAGGAAACTCAGTGCTCCCCCTAAAAAGGGCACCTTGGCTTAAGTGCCCTGATGTTTTAGAGAAAATCTGAGACTCACGCAAATTTCATTCCTTCAGTTTCAAGAGCAAACACAGTGAGGAGAAAGGGAAGGGGAAGAGGAAGTCACAAGCTATTCAGTTTACCCAAATCCAGATGCTAACAGAGTTTCGTGTGGAGATGACCAAAAGAGAATTTTTTTTCTGAACCATTAAATGTTACTCTAAATTCATTCATGCTCCTCTTAGCAGGCAGATCAAGTCCATATAATTGCCAGCTAGTGCTCATAATTTGATTGATGTCTTTTCATCCATGTAGAAATCTGAAAAGGATCCTTGTAAATGATTAAATATTTGATTCCTGGCAGCAAAATGAATGAAAGAAAAACCCTATGTGGGTTTTATAGGGTTTATAGAAATATAGAAACCCCCATGGGTTTCTAAATGGCAAACACACTGGGCATGGGCCTGAGGTGGCTGGATTCCTGTGCCTTTTCTAAGGAAAGCAGAACAAAGGTTGTTTTAAACTTTCATTTGCGCTTACAACCATAGTGGCAGTGAGAAGGCATTCTGACCCTCAGCACAGTAAATTATTTCCAGATCTGACAAGCTCCAGAGAACATTTCCCAGCCTGAGATCACTGCAGCACAGGCTGCAGCAGCTGCAACAGAGGCCAGGACCTGCACACAGCCAGTGATGAGAGCCCTGGGTACTGAGGGAGGCAAAAAGGGACCTTAATAAGGGGCAGGGACTCATCTCTATGTTTAGAAAAAAGGATTTCAGTACTATATTCATAGTGAAAACTAAATTCTTAACCACAGCAATGATCAAAGAGGGGCCATTTGTTCATTTTGAGGGGTTAGTTGCACCCATGAATTTGAAAGAGAATGGTGGTTATTTAACCAGAGTCTTTTTAAAAGAAAATTGAGAAAAGACAGAAAAAATGAAGACTAATGAGACAACTTCAGAAGACCACTTTTTCTATAAATGATTTATTAGAAAAGAAATAACCTGGAAACCAGGATTCACAATCTCCCAACCAATCATCCATTTCATGTAAAGTTGCTGTCTTAACCTGCCAAAAGAAATCAAGTGTAAAAAAGTAATGAAAGAAATGACACATTCCTTTTGGACTTAAAGATAGTGTTTAGCTTTAAAAGTATAATCTAAAAATAAACCCTGCTGCTCACTAGTCTCATTGTATACCCAGATTCATTCTTCTTCATTTAATAGGAAATCGATCTAATACCATTTGGCATCCAGCAAATCTTTTAGTCAGTGGAAATACACAATTTTAATAATTGTTAGAAGTGGATTTTTGCACTAAACTAAAAAACCATCTGGCAATTAACTAACATGCACAACCCATGTCTTCTTAGATTTGCCTTATTTCCACATCATCAGCATTGCATATGTCAAACTTCCTCAGTGTGAGGCAAAACAATTGTTAAACTGAAACTATGAAATAACACATACTTACAGGAACAGGCAATGTCAACTGCTGTGCCAAAAAGATGACACAATTAATGGTCTAATTATAGGATATTTATAAACCTTGCACTAAATCTCATTTTCTTATGCGAGTGATACCTTTGAAGTTAATGTGACTCAATTATCTTGTCTGTGAGAAGTGGTTGCTTAATATTTCCAGCTGCAGAATACCTGGAAGGTGAAGAGTCACCATCCTCTCAAGGGGTAAATGTCAGACATTTATTGGTCTGAATATCAATAATTCTGAGAACTCTTTCTTGGACTGTATTCCACAGCATCCGAGGGCTTCCCTGCAATGCATAACAGCGACTACAGATTCAGCACAGCTTTAATATTCAGAAACCTTCCTTCCCTCTATGAAAATGTTTTGATGCCTACACTTTTCCAAGAGTTTAAAGCTGAACTGCCAAGCATTTAAGGACCTAATCACAAGGAAGATTGCACAGTTGAGTTATACCAAAATTTCAATAATAGAAAAGGTATGCTATAAGAAATTTGTAGGTTGAAGGGGAAAAAAACCTCCACTTTTTGACAGTGATGTTATTACTGTGCCGAAGGTAGTAGCTCAGACCTGAGCACTGATCCTCAGAGAGCTAACTCTCCTGTTGGCATTCACTTCATAAATAATCCTGCAGAACAACCAGGCACATCTTGTTTCATAATAACAAAGACGATCCTTCATTTAGATTTCTCCAGGCAGGAAAGAAAGGAGAGAGGAAACCTCATTTATACCAGGCAGCTTCTTTGCTACTCCTAAGTCAGGCATGCATTGCTCATTTAAACATGTAGGAGTGCAAAGAGGAGGAAGGGCTAAAAACAAAGGGGGCACCTGGGAATCCCTCCACATAAACCTAAATCTGTGCTGGGCTGTCTGCATCCTGTCACTCAGGTAAAAGGAATAAAAAAAGAAATCACCTTCTGCTCTTCAGACTGTTCTGGAAATTGTTGTGGGTCATATGAAAGCGCCTGACTTCTCAGCTCCCTGACAGAGTGCAAATTCAGCTGCTGTCTTCTGCAGGGGAGATAATGCCACAGCAGGACATTCTTGAAACACTTCTTCTTTTTGCTCCTATATATGTCATGATCGCACAGATTCTTCCTCAGCAAAGCACTAGCTCACAAAGACAGGCTACTCGGCCCAAAAAAACCAACAAAGAACTCTTCCTCAAAATAGAGTGATCAATAACAGCTAACCACTAATCAAGGGCCATCATCCCAAAAGTATAGTCACATTTAGTAAAAGATTAACTGGAAAATACAGAGTTTACTGCATCCCAAAATGTCCTTAATCAGTTTATTACTGATTTCAGACTGTACCACGACAGTCCACAAATCAAGTGAAGGCCAAGGAGATGGAAAATCCCTCTGACCTAATTGCAGGCTTCAGTGGTGGCAAAAGCTCAGCAGTCACATCCCAATAAAACAAAAGCAAGACTGGCCAGAAATGGACTTTCCCAGCTTGGCACTTGTCTTATAATCACACCCAAGAGAAAACACTATTTCTATTCATTTTCTTACAGTTTCTAATTCAGCACTTTACTTGCAGGTAAAGTCATGTTGGGGGTGATAACATTTTTCTCTGAAGTAGCTCTCTTGTAAAGTGAGCTTTACAAGTGAGTGCAGATATTAAATATTTGTCTACAGGAAAGAAAGGCTTTCACAAGGAGACCTAACTTACAGTATAATCTTCATCCAATAAAGCTGTATTAGATCAAACAGTACTTGATGTTCTGGCAGCAAACTGATTTGGGTATCACAGCTAGCAATAAACTGAAGAAAATTTTGCATAGGATTAAATAATGTACAAATAATGTCTGTACCTACTTAAAAGATTGAGTTTAAATGCTGTTTAAACTAAAAACAAATTGCCAAGACATGCTGAAGTGCTCCAGCCAGATGAATCACAGTATGCCCAGAACTCCCACTAAATCTATTTTATCCAAAGAGCTGCATGGATAAAACTGACAGAAAAATATGCTGTTAAAACTGATCACATCAGTTGTTTCCCAACACTGATCACTCCTCCTTGCTGCATCCTAAAGACATATCTTAGATCACTAAATTCCTTTCAAATACCTGCCTGTAAGTACCTGTTCTACTTCAGAACTGAATGCCTGCTACTCTTAAAAGAAATTAAAGGATAATTCAGGACGTAATTTTGCCTGATTCTCTAAAGTCCCTGTGGACTTCATCTGGAATGCAAAGGGCTTGAATCCCTGGATCCAAGGTGGGCTTTGTCATCAAAACTTCAGCCACCTGGCAGGGTGGGCAGCAGCTGCTGGGCATCACCCTCACCAGATCATGGTGTCACCTGGGTGCAGAGGACCAAGGGTTTCACTTGGTAAGCACCCCAGCCACCACCAGCAAACTGCCCCTGGCAGTGGCTGCAATGCCCTGCCAGGAAGAGAAAACACAAATCCCTCCAATTCACAATTATTTTGCAAAGCAGGATTATTTATTCTACTTTGCAGCTAAATTAAGGGAAGAGTGACTGAGATAGGAATATATAATGATTAAAATAAGGGCTTTTGCTTATTGTCCAGATTCTGTTGTTGTATTGGGTTAATGAAGAGAATCTCTGTGCCTGCACCAGGGCACAGCATAACCCCAACTGCAATTAGTAGTTGGGTTTTACACCTCCAAGGGTAGGCATAAAATAATAACGAGTATGGGGCTTGCCCACTGCAGCAGAAAACTTTCAGGGTGCAAGGGGGGATCATTAGTACTTGAAGTGCACGTGCACAAAAGAAGAGAATTAACCTTGCCCACACAGCCTTACCTTTGTCATCACTGGAACTTTGAACAGCTCATTTGTCATTCATCTAAGTGTTCTTTCATCACAATTTTCTAGCAGAGAATTTTATAATTATTTCCAATTACTGTCTATAATATATGCAACTTTCTGCACCGCAGTTACATTTTACCACTGAACTTTAAAGCAAACATGTTAATTTAAAATCTACCCTGCCAGCTGTATGACACATCTACTCCAAGATAGCTGTCAAAATAAAATCAAGCATAAATATTTACCTCATTATTAACAATAGAAGGATTGTAGTTAGGTAGGCATAATAAAAATTATCTTGAATCCTGTCAATGTCTATCTGCTTCAAAAGAACTCAGTCTTACAACAGTTTTAGAGCTACATGGAAAAGTGTATGGAGCTGAACCTTATACAGAATAGCTCCCCTTTTCTGCATAATGCTGCAATAGCTCCTCGAGCTTTGTAGCAACCAGTGAAAGTCATTAAAGAAGCAATTCTTGCCAAATGTGTTTATTTGCCATTGGACTGCCAAAAATGTTAGGGCTGCAATGGACCTGTTTACTCAAGCTGTGCTGTGTGTTGTAATTATGATCATCAGCCCAAAGGACTGCTAAATTAGCAGAGCCAATACAATCGATAAGATCAGGGGTACAAAGAGACTCAGGAAGGAAAGGATCTGCAAATAAAACTATTTAGTATGACACAGCCACCCTCTGCCTCCCAGCTCTGTTGACTCAGCAGTTGTAATGGACGTGTCTGACTGAAGCGTCTGGGGCACAACTTCACCACTGCAATGGGCAGCAGGAAATGGCAGTGCTCTTGTACAACAGCCACAGCACCCCTGGTGAGGTTAAAAGAATCTCTCACTCTGTTTTTCATGGCCTTGAATAGCCAAGGAATTCATAGAGGAGTTCCGAAAGGGGGGAGAGGGCATCATTCGCCCAGGCAGAAAAAAAAAAGGGCAGAAAAGTCTCCCAAGCCATGTTTAAATATGGGAACTAAAACCTTGTATATTTTGGTTTTAGAGAATGTGTTTGAATATACACCTCTTTGTAATGAAAGGGGGAAAAAAGGAAACCCCAAACTAGGATTAAACTGAAAATTTCTTGTCCAAAAGAAAGCGAGGGAGAGAGCATCTGCTTTGCTCTTTATTTCTGTAGTGCTGGTGTGCTTCTTCTAATAGCCACCCTGTAATGGTAAGTAAAGAGGGGAGCATGTTCCCAAGAAAAGGGCACCAGGGTTTCTCACCTCAATATACACTCATTAACTCTGATTCCAACTCTCCAGGAAATAAAAGACCAGGCTGTAGTTAAAGAGGCTTTTCTGCCAAAGGTCAATGAATAGTTAGTTCCAATGAAATAGTGCAAAACCTCTCTATCAAATCTGCAATTCCCTCAGCTTTGTATGACAGAGAAATGTCTGGGGTTGCAGGGACATGGTCTAGATACTTTTCACAGCACAGCCACTAAAATTAAGTCAATATTTGCCATTAAATATACTAAAGATATAAAACAGGATGGAACTGTTAAGCTTTACCCAAGTAGTAGAAATCAGTGGCTCATGTGCGCTTCTTACAGCATCATATTCAGTGTCTTCATGCTATTTTGCTTTTTATTCTCTACTTGATTAAAAAACACTTTGTAAACACAGGACACAGAAAAATGCTCTGGTGTAACATAGATTGAATTCAGTCTGAGGCTTTTAAATTTTTGCAACTTATTCATGTTTTTTATGAAATGTACTTTTAAATCTATTGGAAAATCATGCACAATTAACTGCAGTGATTGAAATCACCATTTACAGAATGATATCAATAAATTTGTCCCTCTTAAAAGTCCACTAAAATCATAAAATATTTCAGGTGCCATTTCAGCTCCCATTAGGAAAGGGCTGGAGGCTGGCATCTAGATAATGCTGACCTTCAGTTGTGACTGGGTTTATCTGGATTAGCATCGTTATTTGCTGGAACTTTAAAAAAAACAAAGGGCTAATCAATACAAGGTCAAAATAAAAGTGTCACAGATGGCTCTGGACGTTCCAAAAAGGTGACATCTGTCACCAAGAGTTACTGCAGGAGCTGGCATGATGCTGCAGCTGCTGTTGCTGAGGCCATTTCTGTGGGGAGCTTCTGCAAGCAACATCCACAAGCCATTTCTCAGGCATATTTCATGCCCAGTAGTGGGTTACATGCACTGACAGGTCCAATGGATCAACAGAGTGAAACATATACCAAAAAAACCACCCCAAACCCACAGAGATCAGCCTTTTCAGCACACAAGGCTGTGGACACCAAGGATCTTGCACACCACCTAGAAACATGTTCCCAAAGAAAGCCTTAAGATGCAACATTGTGGTGCAAGAGCATTCAGATTTGAAATCCAAACACACCCTGGGACACTCTCAAGAGGACATCCAAGACATTCAGAAAACATTACATTTTATATTACAAATACTGCAAAGCCACATCTGTTTATTGCAGAACCATTATGCAGATAAGGATTCAGGATGAACTTGACTGCCTTGGGCAAGGTCGGCCTCAGACTTGGTTCTTTGCATTCTGAAGGAGGGGTTGTAGGCCAAAAAAAAAAAAAACCTCATCAGGTTTAAGGAACAAAGGAAACTGGCACGTTAGTCTACACTCTGCTCCACCTTCTCACTCTGGGTATTTAGTAGCTAATGAAAGCTTTACTAACCTACTCTGCACACTAAATTTATTTGGAGATAAGTTTCTATGAGTTTCTGCTCTCAGAAAATGTTTCATAAAGCTCCTGCTATTCATTTTTGTCATGGGGCAAGTAGGGAAGAATATGCTAATCACAGACCCTGGAACTACAGCTTCTATAATTGGCAGCTCAGTATTCTCTCGTAGCCTTAATTTATGCGTACTATTAAAAGGTTAAAGTTGGTCACAGGTCTCCTGTGACTGTCATCTGTGAAATAATGCTGTTGGAAATGCAGTTTGGGTTCTACCTCATTCCCGCCTGCAAATAAAACCACGCATATTCTGCACATCTTTCCCCTGAACACTGACACCTCCAGCGACATAAAATCCAGCAAGCGATGTGACAGCTGCCAAGGTCAATAAGAGTTATACTGAACTGCTGAGTAAGTGCTGGCCACACAAATCAAAGCTGTATAAGGGCAGCTGAACATACACAATCTGCAACTTATTCCAACTACTTTTTGGACTGAGACATTTTAATCATTTTTCTCTTCCACAAAATGTTATATAATGAAATGTGATAAAGTCAAGGGTATTTCGTGAAATCTTTGCTCTGTGTCCTTTGTGTCAAATTACTGATAGCAAAGGGTGTTGAAAAATACATTTCACATTTTTGAGAAGCATAACACTTAAGGCCAATTGTAGGAGGGCAGTAATATGAATTGTAAAGTAAAAATAAAGTAGCAGGAAACTTTAAAGACACATTGGGAAATGTTATCTAGTTGTGACCTAGATTTGACTGTTTAGATTAATTGCTAAATAAGGAATTCTGCATAGGACATTTTCAGGGATACTTTAAGCCTTCTGCCTTTGCTATACATATCAAAAAGATTTCAGTATTCCTTTGCAGCTGCACGTTGTCGTTTAATTATCAAAACACTATCATTTCCCAAGATGTTGCCAATTGATTGGTAGAGATAATAAGGTATTTCTGGCAGATCCAGGGGATGGATTGGGTATTATATCTGAACTCTTCACTCAAAGTCATAGAAAAAACAGAAACTGTTGCAGCACTTGTATTTTTCTTGCAGTAATGAAATATTGAGATTTTTGGAACAATTGCAAGGAAAAATAATTATGAACTTTGTGCCTTTAGTAAGGCCTTGTGTGCCAAACTGTCTCTGTTAGCGAGTATTTACAGCTGGGTGAAAAGCCCTGGAAATAGAAACTGTTAATAGAAGAGCTGCTGCAGCTCCAACTGGATTGCTGTGACCAGTAACACTCCAGTAATTACAGTGAAGGAAGTGTTAAAAGGGAATGAGGACAGAAACCTCTCCATCATCTGTCACACTCTTGCTTACTCCTGGATTTTTCACTGTGAAGGAGAGCTACCGGCAGAAAGGCTCTGCAAGGGCTTCTGTCTTCCTTTATTCTATTTTTAAGGTTGCTAATTGATCCTCTGAGGGAAGGTTTATTCCTTTTAACGCAATCCCTCCATTAATGAGGAGTCTGCACAAGAGAGGCTGGGGGGTGGGAGGGTGGGAGCCATGCAACCTTTCATGCTGGTCTTCTCCAGGATGACTCACAAGGAAGGGAAGTTTGAGAACCTTCCTCACACGTCAAGAAATTGTCCCCATTCCCTGCTAATAGTGTGGGGGTTGTTACTGGGTTTGTTTTGCCTGAAAGGAGCCAGGCTGACCTGGATTTTCTAGGCGTGGGTATGATAACAAGTCAAGGAATAAAGGGATGGAGAAATGAAGAGACCAGATTGTGTTGGAATAGTCATTATCTTGACTGACACATTCATCCATGTTACGGAAACACAGGTAGTGGCTGCTCTGCTCTGCAGTGGGACATCTCGCTTCAGATAAGCAAAATAAATTCCAGGAGAAGCTTCCCTTTTGAGGTATTGCCTCTGCACTAGCATAAAAATAACTTTTCAACTGCTAACTTTCTCTTGTAATACAGAATAGCACAAGAAGAAGAAGTGATGAGGCTGCAGGCAGTCAAAACCAGTCCCATCACTGCAGAGGGACTGACAGCCTGTCCTGGGCTGACTAATGGGTTAATTTCATCAAAGCACTACCAGACTAAAGCATGGTTTTATCAAGTATTTCACATTTAAATATCAAGGCAGTTTGCCAAGCAAAATGGCCCATGGTTAAGAGAGAAGTGTTTGAGTTTACTCATTCCCTGAGCAAAGCATTGTTTAATTCAGATCTTAGGCACTATCAAGGAACATTGCCATTCTTCTTGCTCAGGGTGCTGTAGTTACACCTACAAATACCACTGTCTTGTGAAATGGAAAGAAGCTTTTTTCCCCCTTTCAGCCATGGCTCTTTCTTACTTATCTGTTCTTCCTACTATCAGCCAGAAAGCAATGCCTGCTAACTTTTAGGTATGTCCAGAGTACTTTGCAGCCAGTTCTAACAGAGCCCATGGAAAGATTTCTACTCCATTTCTATTTGATATCAGAGCTTCCATCTGAGCTGAGTAAGGGCTTCAGTTTTAAAGCTCTGTTCTGATAAGAACATGCAGGATTTTCTATCATGGCTAATTAGGATATCTGAATAGCTTCCCGTGACTCAATGCATGCACAGCACCAGGAGGAAGACACAAACAGCAAGTTATCACTGGGATCCTTGGAACTGCCTCCAGTATTTAACAGGGAAAAAAGCTGTTTCCAAGTACTAATCTTAAGTAGTCTTAGGTCTGCTCAGAGACTTAAACTAAAGAGACTTTGGCTTTATTTTGATCACTTTGATACATTTGAGAAAAACCCTAATAGGTTCTTATTACAAGGATCACGCAAAATTAAGAAAAATTCTCAAATCTTTATAAATCCTATTAATTCCCCTTTTTAACATAAGCTAAAACATCAATAAATATTTTTGCACTAATTATACATAAACTTCTGATAAAACCAATCATTAAATTATTCTTTCACTTAAAATACATTCACTTTTTGTTCAGCCTAAGGCTCACTTTCAAATGATGTTTTTACAAAATGCATTAAGCTAATTTCCAAAGTGAAGTATTAAGGCCTTTAGATTTTCTGCTATTCTCTTCAAATATTCTCCAAAGTCCAAAACCAAAATAAGACTCATGTATAAGCAAACCCAGAGAGAAATTGAAAAGACTACTAAAATACTGCAGTATGTGACTAAATGCAGAAGTTTCCAATTCAGAGCCCCAGGAGTAAGCAGAGCAACCACAGAGGGCTGGATTGTATGGAAATTGTATGTATATATGTATGTATTGTTCTTCCTCCTCCAGCTGCAGAAGGGGGTTTGTATCACTCTGTCTCCAACTATTTTGTATTTGCACAACTACCACAGAGGACTCCTGCTATCAAAATGAGACCCAGGAAAGAAAAAGTCCCAGGGCACTAGTGGGATTAACTCCACATCTCTCAATCCACAAGCAGCTACACATCAAATTCTTTCCTCACTCAAATCCACTCAGTCAGTGGTCAGAAGTTGCTCCAAATGAGCACAGATGTCCCATGGCTCCACCTTTCTCAATCAATACCTGGTTAGGAATCAGGATCACATTCACATCAGTTTTGAGATGCCACAGCCATGCTGGGATGCTGAATCACATCTCTGGGGTGGAGTGGAGACAGTTCAGCAGTGCCACTCGACTTGGTGCCTTTGTCAACTCCCTAAAGGGGGCTCAAGTGATCAGTGATCGTAGACTTAACCCATTTCACCTTCTGCAATTATATTGGCAACTCCCTCAACAGGAGCAAGGGCTCTTTGGCAGGATCAAGTGCCTGCATTTCTAGATGTGCTCCAAGCATTTTGGCGCCTAAGAGAACAGGAGTTATTGAATCACGTCTCTCGAATCTGTTATCAGGAGATTCATTCAGTGCAGAGCTGGGTGTGCTGGTTGAAATGCTCAGCAGACAAAGCTGGTGCAATTCCACTGAAGGCAATGGAATTTCACAATCCATAGATATAAAGACATTACCATATTAATATTTTTCTAGACACCCCCAATGAGCATCTGTCTTTATTTTTCTTTCACAGGCTTCAGTATGGCTTCGTTTGAAGAGTTTTTATCCGTGGATTTCCTCTGTCAGACAAATCTGAGCTCCAGGGGTACCTTAGTGTTTAACTTCTGCAGAACTATATTTAAGAAGCGAATTCTGTACACACACTGTAGTAATCATGTGTCTTTGTACTGGATCTTTTTTAACTTTCTCCATGATTTTTTACATTTGTTTTAACAAAGATTCAGTGATTTGCCTAGTGTAGATCCAAAATACCTTGTTCTTGACCCCTTTGATGCAATTCTCTGGGATTTTGTGGATAAATGACCTTGCAAACAGAGTACACACACTGTTATACTTGCAGCATGAGCCAGACAAGAGTTATTGGCCAGGGGGCTGGGGGCTGCCCGAGGCTATACGAGCATTTCAGGGTTTAGGTTTTGCCTGGTATATTCAGGCACACATAACAAAATAGACCTTTTATTTTAAAAATCAATAAAATGACTGATCTTAAGTCAGGAAACACTTTTGTTTTACTTTCACCATCATTGGTTTTTTATTGCATCTCACATTTGGTTTTTTCCTTGTCTTTTTGCTGCCAGCAAATCAGTCTTGACTTTTGTTTATACTCATCTTCCTACAATACCTTATTTTTCTGAGGTTGTTCCTCCCCCTCTGTTGCTGTTGCTAGTTTTGAATCCTTCTCACCCAAGTTCTCCTACCACTTTCTCCACCAGGCTGTTATAGTTAACTCTAATACCTAGGGCATGGTACAGTCAACAATTACAGCATTTAGAGACAAATCATTGTGGGTTTTTTTTTCACTCTGAGCTATATGGACAATAAAATAGGAAACCAGATGAAGCAATGAAAGACAAGTTACACAGTTGGTTTATGTGCTTCTATTCAATTATGCCAGTCTGGACATACCAAGACTGCACCAAAATTAATCTAAGTTTCTACTCTTCCTCCCTGCTCTCAACTGTTCTGCCAGGAAACGATGATGCCACCCCTCTGTTGTGCCACTCTGCAGACCAGTAAAATTATCCAGGCTAAATCTATCCCACCCAGATAATTTTACTGCTCTAATTTGTGCTGCCACTGGAACAATTGCAGGAACAACCACAGCACAGGTGGGAATTCATCAACCAAGACGAGGGGAGGCAGCTGGGTGCTCCTTAAGCTGGTGTAGCTGTTACACATCTCATGTTGCAAATCTAGTGTAAATAATTGCATTCTTGCTCATCTGGCTTCTTTCACTGTGGCTCATTAGTAAATCTTTCTAAATAGCTTAGTAGGATAGGCAGCAGCCTTTCTAACTTTTTTCATATTCCTCCCAAATGTTATTTCATAAATGACCTTGTGACTTCCAAGAAGATAGAAAAAAAGAAACAAAAATGATTCCTGACCTCTTTGATACATCACAAAAACGGTGAGTCTGACTATTTGTTACACTCCTGTGTTGTTAATACCAATAAATGTTAAAGATACAAAGATCAGTTCCTGTATAAATCTTGGTTCAAGGATGACGGGCAGGCAGCTAGAAAACATTTCTTCATGTCTTTTTCCCCTAATGTAAAACTCTCACTAGAAAAATGATAAGGATAAATGGCATCTATCCAAGTGATTCCATTACAGGAGCTGGTTTGTCTGCGACAGATGATTCACTATTTATAGTGTCTTTAGTGCTGCCTCACAGTGTACTCTCACAGTCAATCTCAAAGACGTTGTTTAGGCAGGGTAATGTACCTGCCTTCTCCAAAAGACAGAAAATTTTGCAAAGAAAAGAACATCTTTCGGGATGAATTTCTGCACCTACAGCTATTCAAAACCTACACAGACCTAGAGTTTAACAGAGGAAGAAAACCAGTGTATAAAGCCAGGACAACCCTTCTGACTTTGGGGAGCTCCAAGGTATAAGAGCAGACCTGAGCAAGACTGTCATTTCCTTCTGGAAATATTTAGAGCCTCCCAGATGGAGCCAAAAACCCAACAAACGCAGCTCCGATTTCTCCCCGAGTGAAAGGCTCCAGCTGAGCCACCAGCTCTGACAGACATCAAACAGCGAGCTGAGAAAATGCAACTCGTGTTTCCTGACAGGCACTTACACCACGGACACTTCCAGACTGCAGCATTTAGGAGCTGTATTCAAGCTCCTGGTCTGAGGGAAAGCTGCACAAATCTCCACAAAGACTGAAAAATACATGTATTTAAGACACTAGTTAGCACAGAGGATGTAGCCCAGCAGCATGGGGAAGCAGCTGTGTAATTGCAGCTCAGGTGAGTTTACAGTATTGCAGGGGAAGCGCTGGAAACTCCTGGCACCATCACAGCCTGGTATGTACCAACAGCTGAAAAGCAGCTGTAGAATCTATTTCGCTGATATATGGGTGTACAACCAGCATTTTAGTCGCCCAATGCAAAATTGCTGTTTTCACAGTAAGACCCAAAAATTATTGTTTCTTCTTCTCCATTTCAAAGCAAAATACCTGTTTAATATTGCAAATATTCACTCTCAAAAAATGTGTCTGGCCCCTACAAGAAGTGTTCAGTGCCTTTTATTCTCTAAACATTGTTGTTAGACTACATAAACTGTAAACATGGAAACAATGACATACTTTTAAAGTAGTTTGGATAATAAAAAAATGAAGTGTTCCTTTCTGAAAAATATCACAAATGGGAGTTTTCAACATCAAAGCATTTGTCAAGAATATACACAGAACTATCACAGAACTCTGTTTATCACAGAACTCCATTTTATTTTTCTTGTTTAACATTTCCAATTCGCTGTCATCAACCACTACAAATAGAGGTTACAATGCTTTGCTTTCCTTTGTTGTTTTAGGGTTTTTTAAAGCCTTCACACAATGTGAAAGCTTTAAATACACCTCTTTAAAATACGGAGATAAACCATCATAAAGAAATATCCAAATTACCTTTGTGGCCTCGTTCTCCAGAAAATACAAAAGCATTTTAAAAATTTATTATTCAGAACATTTCAGACCATGAGTAAACCCATTTTATGCATAATATTCTGTATGAATGATACATTTGAAATCTACATAGCTGATGTCTACTGGTTAAACATATTGCACTTTTTGGACTGGGTGGACTGGGGGTTTTTTTGCAGCACATTTACAGAAACTTTGAGAAAAAACATAAACTGAAATCTACATCACAGGTGAGAAAAAACATGAGTTAGATTGACACCTGCAAATCCTGAAAACTCTGGGTTTTGGCAGTTATTATCAAAGGGCAGCTGGAATTCCTGAGGGGATGCTGACATATTTTCCAGCAATAAGTGCAAAATCTTCTCTTGTTGATTCTTGCCCTGGACAACCTCAGTTAATAGATCTGGTGGGCTCATACATGTTCTTCTCATCCTGCCTTTGCTTTCATAGATCTCTGCAATAAACCATTTTCTGGGAGTGATTCATTGCAAATACAGCTTTCACCTCATTTCTTTCTACTCCTTCCTCAAGGTAAACAGAAGTCTTGAGTGTTTTCACTTGAGCTCCTTTCAAAAAACATCAGAGCCCCAAGGATGGGGCTGGCTGAGCATTTGAAAGCTGATGGAATGGACCAACACCTGACCGAGGTGGGCAGTGCCAGACACTGGGACTGCACTGTCACTCCTCAGCAGTTCATTAAACCTTCCTGTCCTATCCAGGGGCCCCAAACAGCACCTTTCCTTTGACTCCACATCTACTTTTTTGGTTTTTTTTTTTGTTTTCCCTTTTAATCCTATCATGACATCTCCCTCCAAGTCCATAAACATGTCAGCAAACTTTTACAAAAAAGCAGAGCAGAAGGCTTCCACATTTTCCTCTCATCCTCAGTGAAGGAGGGGATTTGACTTTTGCTTTTCCATGATGACTCCCTCAGCTGCATTCCTCCCAGAGCATCAGGAACAGCCCATTATGCCAGGTCTGGACATACCAAGACTGCACCAAAATTAATCTAAGTTTCTACTCTTCCTCCCTGCTCTCAACTGTTCTGCCAGTTCTGTTCTTCTTCTATGGAAGTCCACCTAAGGAATGGGTGTTAGCTTACCCCTACCAAAACCAAACGTTTCCCACCAAGCAGCAGCATTTAGTCCTGGTGAAAGGACAGTGGAAAATCAAAAATCAAATCTACTTGTAGCAAGGCAAGACTCCAAGGATTTTTAACTAAGCCCAGTTTCTCTGAGCTTTATGACATTGTATTCACAGCTTTCCCTAAGTGCCACCTCTTCTTCTGTGCTCTGGGCTGTATTTTGGTCAATGATGTGTGAAAATGCAGATCAAGTGCCATTCACTACACCAATTAGTCAGGGTTTTCACTGGTGTCATTGACAGAAGAATTTGGATAATATCTGCTTTGTCCACAAAGTAATAAAACGGGAAACTGAATGAACCAGATGTATTGGCAATCGATCATTCATCCATCATTTGTCTGATGTGAAGATATTTCACCGACTAAAATGTTAAATGTTTTAATATAAAGAAAAAAATCCACATTTCAGAACAAGTTTTATAATTGGCAATGAATCCTCAAGTGAATTTTATAGATCAGTTAATGTCTAGATGAGTTAAGGGTGAAAGGTAAACTTGACATTAAATGCTTAGTTTGGAGTGCCAGAAGATTCATTATTGTTGCTAAAGGGATACTGGGAAACTACACTACTTCTTTTTCTATTTGGAAAAACAAAAGGTTTGTAAGAACCTTTGTCATCACTGGAGTCTGAGGAAAATAGCGCAAACTTTATGCAGCTGACACTCAGACCATTAAAATAGGTTATTCAGAGAGAAAACTTCAAGATTTAGTTCCATATTTCAGCCAATTTACAAATTTTAAACCTTGTTGACCATGTTCCACACCAGCTCCCTATACAAGATTTGATTTTCTTATATCCTTGAAAAAAGCTAGTTTTAAAGTAAGAATATTTTAGTCTTAGAATGTTTCAGTTTTCCAAATACACAATTGATATTTTGGCTTTAGCTACTTGGCACCCTCTCTTATTCTTAGCAGAAGGTGCCAAGCAAGGCAAACTACACAAAGCAGGAAATCACAAATCTCATGAACCATATCTTGTACCAAGCAAATTCCCGTGACCTCTGTGCACACCAGCAGCTAACAGGAGCTGTATCCATTTGCACTCAGACATCTTTCCTGCCTTCAGTTCCAGAGGAAAGTCACTCACAGCATTATTTCCCACAGAATTATTGCAATAACAGGAGACAATATACAAGAAGTCAGGCTGTCCTTCACATCAGAACTGAGATTTCAGGGGGGTTTATTTGCTCCACAGACTTTGAGACTTTGAATTTCACTATTTCAAGTCTTCCATGGGAGTTCGACTGCTAGAATTCTTCTGCTAAGCATTGCCTTCATATTAGCAGTGCCATGTTGGAAAAGCTGATCCAGAAGACTACAATTAATATGTAAGTCCTACCAATGCAACTAAAACTAATTAGGTAATAAAGGATGAGTGACAGAATCAATATAGTCATAGACTGGGGAGAAATTCTGAGACAAAGCAAAAAGACGACATTAGGTGAAAGGAACAGCAATTTTAAGACTGATAGGAAATACAGAATACACAGAAATACTTCACAACTGAAGAACCTCACTATCAGAGCATTAAGTGAAATATGACACACCTGTCTGTGAAACATAAGATATGCAATAGTTATAAAGGTTGTAAGTCATTTTCAGTATCAAGATGCAAGCCACACCTTTCTGGTGCATATTTAATTATATCTTCAACCTAAGAGATTTTGCTCATATGAATACGATACTTAGTATGGTACCAATATCAGAAATTAATAAAAATGTGACATTAAGAAAATGAAATATAACCCCATTATAATATAGAGCAACATCAATACCTGATTTAAAAGAATATGAGAGATGATCTATAGCCTACAGAACTGAGTAGTCACTGTTAGAACTTCATATTGAGAAACTTATTGCAATGTTTCCATATGCTCATGGAAATTTTAATCAGGCAGTTACAGAACAATAGGAGGATTTGGGAAACAGAAAGAAGCCAGTCAGTTTATAAAATCAAAACTCTGCTACAGAGCACAGTGGAAAGGGAAAAGGTCATTTATGGATTGATTGTTGAGAGAACAGACAGTGGAATACACTGAGATGCACATTTGCCATCAAGCCCCCTACTGATGGCATTCATTTTCTTTCCCACCTTAAAAGAACACCTCTATATTTGGCTCAAAGATGGATCAAATGAGCAAAAACTGGAATTGAGCTCCAGAGGGAGGAGCATTGCATAGGTCTGGGATAAATACTAAATAAGTCAGGGAGCTGGGGCTGTTATTTGCCTGGCTGTTCTGGACTGGCTGATGGGTTCTCTGGGCATCAATCCTCCCTGAGTTGTGAAGAGTGACAAGTGGTTTGTGGGTGCTTGAGTCGATAGAACAGTGCCACTGTTTCCTATAACCACAAGTCCAGCTCTCCAGCGACACAAATGAGGATCTGGGAACAGAAGGAGGTGCTGGACAGAGAGAAGCTCAGTTTCTGCTTTCTGAAACAGCAAGAGACAGCACTATTTTGTTTTCAGCAAGCAGCCAGCAAAGATACTTCTCAATGACTACGGAGTAGCTCCCTGCCATCAGTAGACCCTCCTGCCTCTCTCCTGTTCTCAAACCCAAGAGTGTCTTTTACAAGCATTTGATGTGCCTCTGCAGCTCCCACTATTTACCAATTCTTGCTTTTTCTGCTCATCACCACCACTTCACCATTCCTTGTACAGCATTTTCCCTCTCCTTCTGCAGGCTCCTCAGGAGAAATACTTCTAATTAGGCATTTAGGGAAGGTAAAAGCCATCCTTGGCTAACCCCTCTGAGGCCAGTGCCACTGGGTGCTTCCAGCCTGCTCACAGGCCCAGCCAGCCCACATGCTCCAGGGGAATGAGTCCAACCCCAAGCTGTGCTTGCTCCACTGCTCTTTTTGCTGCCAGACTGCTTCCACCCAAGAACAGAGATGTTTAAGGTATTTTCCTCCCACTCTGGTTGTTGTTAATAAGCTGTGCAGCAATCCCTGCTTCACTGATCAACATAAACCATAATTTATGAAACAGCTTCAGAGCCCTCTAAAAGGGATGAAACCACTGTGCCTGACCTTTCCTTATGGACACCACCAGCAGCATGACCAGCGTTGCATTGGCTGTTCCCTTATCAGCATAATAAACATAAACTTCACTGTAACTTATGTCCAAAATACCTCCCCCTCTGCAGCATTTCCTTGTGCTTCTGCTGAGTGAAAGCCAGAACACTGCATACCATCTTTATTCAGTTACATGAAGTTATGGCAAAATTAAGTATGTCTGTTACAAAAAAATGTTAAGAATTAGAATTAATACATTCAATTATGGTTCCCTTAATTTAAAGTGAGAGACTTCATGACTTCCAAGACCTGGAAGGTTTTCAAAGGAGACCTGTGAGCCTTGATATGCAAACAGCTCCTGATCTGAGACTTTTTGCCAAAAGGCAAACTCAGAAGAGCGATAAATGGAACAAATCTCGACTGTCTTTGGAGATTAGCCAAGTATTCATAAATGGCACATCTTGCAAAGACAGGCAAGTGAAGCATCAATAAACCAGTAAACCAATAAACATTGAAATCTCTCTGTTGTATTCATTATATATTCACAGCTCTTTCTAAACTTATATAAGAACCAATAATAATCCATTTGATACCCTGAATCTGAGGCCTGGCAAAAAAACCCCACCAAACATGCAAACAGATTTTTTTCTGTTCTTGTTGTATAAACCTTTCCTTCTAACATAATTTGAAAATCAAACCATTCTTGCGGTTTCTTTTTGAAGGGTTTGAATTTTTCTTAAATGATAAGCTCCCAGTTTTGAATCTTGTCTTTATCCCTGAGGTGTACTTGGAGAGTCTCACTCCACAAAGAAAAACATTGTTAAAACAAATGGAGAAACACCCAGTTGGCACTAGCTAAGAATCTAAATGTGAACCCAAATGGAAAAGCTCAGTAGAAATAAACCCCACAAGACTGAGATACATTTGCACTGTAGTCAAATGCGTGACAGAGACAGGGCAGGTGTCCTTGTCAGGACACTGAGTCTGCAGCAGTGCCTTGCAGGGACAAGGAGAATGCCCAGGCAGTTCTTGGCACAGCTAAAATGCAATGTGAGCACAGGGATCTAGATTAGACATGTCAGGCCAAGTTAGACACACAGTCTGTGGCATAAAATCAGTGTTTAATGTGTGTGATTTTGTCTGTCCCTAGTGACTGGATAAGGGACTGATGTCTTGACCCAGAAGCCTGAGATTCTGGGTCCATTTCCCACCACAGTATCAGATACATCCCATTTACAGCTCCAGCTGCTCTCAAGAGACTCCAAAGCTCCACTTGTAACTCTCTGCTTGCGATCACAGAGAAAAGCTTGGCTTGCACTCACCCTCCTTGAAGAACAAGGCTTTGTCACACCAGCCATGGGCTGGGCAGCCTAAACCAGTGGGTTCAGTCCTGTCCACACAAAACACACACTCCAAGGGAGATTTAGCTCAGGAAGAAGTTGCGACAAGTTGGCAAGTGCCACCAGGAGCTGCAGCTGGGCCACATCTCTGGGGGCTGGTGTCCCACCCGTGGTGTGGAGAGCAGCACATCAGCCCTGCTCCTGCTGCAGCAGCACAAAGGCCCAGCTGAGCTCCAGCTAAGCCCCCCTCACTCCCTAACCCAGAGCACGGTTGTCCCTTGGCCTGGAAAATCCTGACACTGCCAGGGGCAGGGGTGAAGGACACACCAGGAGCACTCTGACCCCCACACAGGGCAAGAAGACCCCAAATTCAGACAGGTTACTGCAGGCTTGAGGGAACACAATGCAACGTGGCGTCTGGGAGCAGTAGGAAGAGTTTGAAGAGCAGGGATGTGATGTGTGGCACCACCAGGAGAGACAGTGCCCAGTGTGCTGTTCACATTCCTAGTTACCATCAGTGAAGGACTAGAAAGTTTGGAGTTCCTTTTTTTACTTTTTTTTTTTTTTTAAATTAATATCCAATTTCGGTTTGAGCAGACAAATATACAGACATTCATTAATATTTGAGATTAAAATCTTTATCCAGACTATTTTCATTACTTTTAAATATTTCACAGCCAGTACATGGTGAAAAATCTGACTTTTCTTTACTATTCACACACCAAAAGCAATGTCCAGTTTAAGCTCCATCATTACACATTTTAAAAACGTAGAATTGAGAACATACATTGAGATTTTTCATTTTCCCTTGCACAACACACAATAAAATCTTAAGCCCTGCAACAAAAAATTACTACTATAGCTCCCACCACAGCAACCTCACAAATCACCCTTTAATTCTGGTGAAATGGGACAAGATCAGCTCAGAGCTGAAGTCTCCCAACAGTATTTCATCTAATAATGGCTATCAGAAACCTGATGCATTTCAACTCTGGAAAAACCTCACTTCAGCTATCAAAACTCTTACCAAGAAATATATTTTTGTTTCCTTTTAGCAGCAGTTTCAGATGGATTGATCAGCTATACTCCAAAAATTGTTACCTTACTAGCTCTAATGGCTTCTTTGGATAAGTTATCAGAACTTTTTCCAGTTCTTACCCAGAGCTCTTCCATGCAGTGACTGCTGTGGTGCGAGGCTGGTGCTCAAACACAGTTTGCAGAATATTTCATTTGAGTTAGTGGCTGGATTGCACTTGATATGCTTGAGCAGCACTTTGCAATGCATGTTCTGTCATTTTGGTTTACTCAGAATATTACTTTTTATTTCTACAGTGGTGTCTCTCTGAGCCTTGCAAGTGACAGAAGTTAACATATTTTATATCTTGCCTCTGCTTTGATATCCAGGATTTTATAACCCATTTGAAAGCCTTGCTGGCTACTGTCAGTGGCAGAAGTCCCATGGGTGACTTGGTGCCAGGCAACTCTGCCCATTTGAACCCCTCTCTCTCTGCTCTCACCTTTGAATTCTCCTGGAAAGCGTATGGGCAAACTTGACTTCTGCATGAACTTTCTCTTTGTTTAAACCTGGCAGCTGCATTATTTCTTTCTTTTAGAAACCGATATTCTTGTGAACAATGTTCACATTAATACAAAATACTTTAAAGCATTAGCAAAATGTAATGTTTAAACTGGCATTTAATACAGCCATTATTGTCCCCAGCCCTGTGAACACCTGAGGTCACTCCAATCCATTCCATAAGAGCTCCAATTCTGTTGCATGGAAATGTGTAAAAAAAAAAAAAATGCATAGATTTCATATGAATAATGAAGATAAATGTAGTACAACCATAAAAAAAAATTAATGCTGGGGGCATAATACCTTGCTCAAAAGAATTGAGTTCAACATTACCTACTGCTTCTAGATCTACACTGCTGCTGCATGTTTTAAAATTTAATTCAGAAAACATGGGGAAAGATTCAATTTTCTTTCCTGGTATAGTCATATTGATATAAAAGCTTTGCTTCTGTATTATGATCACTATTAAGAGTCTACAAATTGTATTGCAGATTTACAACACCACAGACTATTTGAGAAACCCTCCAGGTTTAAGGTGAGAAGTGGAAGTTATTTTTCAGAACAAGTTCTCCTGAAAGCACACAGGGGAAAAAAAAAATCCCAGCCTATTAATCCAGCAGCTCCAGCAATTCAGTCTGGAGCACTTGGCAATCTGAATTCAACACAAACCTATTCAACCAGGCTTCACTGTGTTCCCATCCACTGCCCAAAGATGCCTAAACACAATTATGTGACAGATCAGAGGGTGCCAGAATGACAGTGAATAGGAAGGCTTAAAAGTTTCCTTTTTAAAAAAAAACTTCCATCAATTTCAGTGTATTTTGAGGAAGAAAAAGACAACTGCTTCACACAGTAAGGGAAAACAGATAGACAAGTGTCTTAAGGTAAGACTGTTCATTTCATGCTTTATTAGCACAAAATCCTATTATATATATTTTCCCTCCTCATTTTAATTAACAGAACTGCAATATAATGGAGCCATCCTGAAGGCCTCACAGCTAAAAGCTGAAACTTCTATTATAAACTCTATTTTTAATGGTATACAATCTTGGCTAGGGAAGTAAAAAACGGCTTAAACTCAAAACTGTCTGATTTATCCCGAACACAAACAGAAAAGAGGTTTAGGTCTATGATTTGAAGACAATCTGGCAGTGTTGAGTAACAGGTCACTGACATTACATTCATTTGAAATACTCTAAACCCCTCCCACCAAACTTGCATCTGAACACTGCAATACTTCATTTGCCATATCAAGGTATGCACAGCTTGTACGCAGACTGAAAGATTGACATTTTGCATCTTGATGTATTTTCAGTTCTTATTTGTGTGCACATGTGCCCCTCAACAGATACTTCTCAAGGGGCAGTCATGGAGGAGAGCTCAGGGTAGCTCCCTTTCTGCTAGCCCAAGGAGAGGTTTCTCCAAAGCCAAAGGAAAGAGAATACCCAGCCCAAAGCATGAGAAACTGCTGTTCTTTGGGCATTAGCAGCCCTGGGCTTGGGTCTAGAGTACCCACCTGAATCTAAGAGACCCCTCCAAGCAGCTCTGGTGCATCTCTGCTGTGTCTCCTCCCACTCCCCTTCTGTTGGTCATCCTGCCCTGGGGATAATCCTTGACAAATTTTTTCCTCTCCATATCTTTAGGGACTTGAATATATAAACTAGACTTCCCAACTAATGAAGCCCTCATTTGAATTAAAATCATAGAGAGAGTGTTTTTCTGGGGGGGAAACAAGGGCTCTTGCACCAACCTGACAAGAAGGTGCTGCTTGAACACACATATGACACTGCTGGCCCCACAACAGAGCTAGAGGGTGAGCAGTGTGTCATAACAGCACTGCAGGGTGAACAGCCCCTACATCTGGGCAGAAGGCAGCTGGTGATTCCAACTCTGACCCTGGAAGCAGAGCTCTCAGCATCACCACCTTGTCTGATGTTCAAGACAAAATTGTATCCCACTCTCCCCCAGACACCCACACACCATTTAAGAAGTCCATAATATCTCCTCATCACTGCAGCAATCTACCTCAGAGCTCCATCTGTATTAAAGCACTATGATTTCTATCCAAACTCTTTGGGAGTGATGAAAAATTAAAACAAGAAACATTTATTTAACAGCAAATGACTAAACTCCAGTCATATTCCTCTACAGAAAAAAACAAACATATGGATGGTACAAATGTTCCCAAAAAGTTATGAGCCTCATCCACTGACTTTCTCTGAATAATAAGGGTCTGCATCAGACTTTAACACTCAGCAAAGCAAAACTTATTTTGCATGAACCCGATATTTACTTTTTATGAAGTCCATATTGAACTAAGAGAGGCAATTAGGATGGATTGGATCAGTGTTGCCTCAGGAAAGTGTGGCAACATTCTGAATTGGAAACAAGCAGATTGTTAGATGAGCAGCTCCTTCTCTCTGCCTCATCACAGACTGTTATATAGATGAAGTTGTGTTTTCTGGAGTGTATAATGCAGAATAAAATTAAATAGACTTTCCTCTTTTCTGTAGTGCTATGCTTTGTAAGGGCAAAGACAACCCTGTACTCCCTGGACAGCAGAGGAGAAGTGAGATCATATCTCTAGCCCATAATCTGTTTTGCTGATTTTGGAGCTATAAGAGATGTGAAGAGAGGTCTAAAGGAGCTTGTTTCATTTTACAAAACAACTAATGGGCAAGATGATATTAAAAGCTCTTTTAAGGCTTCAACTTCCACTTATCAAAAAAGTATGGAACTTTTTTTTTTCTCCTTGTTGACTTCAACAACAGGATCATGACTTAAGAAATGCAGTTTTTTGTGGGAGTGGGGTGAGTTGAAGAGCAGTTTGCCCTCCTTTTGTCACTAATTTCACAGTATTAAACACTTTCTTTTAACTGTAACATTCCCCTTTAATGTTTATATCTATGTCCCACATTTATTCAACATTCAACAATTAACTTTACATTAAAAGTTGCCTCTCTTATGACTCTTACACTGTATGTATATGACCTTAAAATGTCAACCCCTTGAAAATTCTTATTATGAGCATAGGGAAAAATGGGGAAAATTACTTTAGGAACCATGTTGCAAAAACAGCAACATAAGCAACTGGCATGGTTCCTGTGTGATAACCAGTCCAGGGATCCCTTTATCCAGCTCTGCATGCTCACAAATCACTGTCTGCACAGCCCATAGGAGGTGAGGGCTGGCAAATGCAGGCAAAGCAGAGCCTGACCTGGTGGAATCATCTGCAAAGCCTCACTGGTTTGTTTTCCAGGCTGCTGAGGGCACTGAGCAAGGCAGGGCATCCCTATGCAATGGGCTGGGTGCAGGCAGGGTGGTGACACAGCAAGGGCTACAGAGGAGTTACAGCACTGGAGCAGGTCCATCAATATCACATCTCTCACGCACAATCCATTTGCCATTTACAGGGGTTTGTTATCTCCCCATCAATGGATCAATGGAATTACAAGCTTATTATGCACAGTCAGGCTTGGATTATAGCACATATTAAGACAACATATGAGGTTTTTTAATACTGAAACAATGTTTTGCTTGTTTAATTTTTAAACGCCTTCTACTACCAGAGCATAAATCCTATTATCAGCTTTTGAAGTTATTACCTCAAGGTCATCTTCAACAGTATTTACCATTATGCAACCAATTTCAAGAAACTGTCTTTAGAAGAGTTTTCTAAATCTACTCATTGCAAGTCTGGACTTTAAATCAGTCAAGTTACCTGATTTTGATGCAAACTGAGGGAAAACATATGAATTAATTTCAGTAGAGATGAAAATGACTCACCAGGATCTCTATTCAGAGAAGCACTGCAATCTATGTGGTGGTATTGGCAGCAGGACAAGACACATTACACTTGCAATGCATCAGAGGAAGGAAAGGAAGTAGGCTTGTCCATGAGGGATGGAAAAGCCAAGTTAAGTTGTCAGAATACTCCTCCATCCCACAAGAGTCTCAGGATGACAGCAATACTTTTGTTTATTTTTCAGTCAGCTTTCTACAGTGCCCAGTCCTGTATAATGGCAGAAGGACAAAGAAGGTGGTCAGTAAAAATGAAAATTAAAGTGGCCACAGCAGATTTGACCCAGAGTTTCATGAAATGCAGGGGAAATGCTTCAGATGTTCAGCATCTTCCCTGGTGGCTTCAGACTGGTATGTTCTGGTGCCTCCTAATCAATATTCAACAAACCAGAGGTGGCCTTTCTCTGAGAGGCTAATGAATGCTTATGACCCCGATCTGGTGTTTACCAGATTGTTAATACTGGTGCTCAAAAGCTCAAGTGAGGACAGCAGGGCGAGAGTAATTTGGTTTAAACCGGTCACAAGCTGCATTTCTCTCAGTAAAGTTATGATAGCTATTTGTCATGCAGCTCTGCCTTATACAAGCAGAACAAAAATTAAAGGATTGTGATATTTTTAATATTACATTTATGAAGATGATTACCCAGCTGCTGTTTAATTTCCATCTGTGTTCTGCTGCATTTATACCATTAGTGCCACACTGTGGTTAGACAGACAGACTCATATTTTGGAGAAAAGAGTGTGGCTGACAATTAGCATATAACTGTGTGGAGCAGGAACAAATGAGTTTTTCTGCACACTGTTACCTATAAATTATAATGACTGCTAGCTTTTTGATAGCTTTTCAAAATCAAGCAAGAGACACAAAGACTCATGCAAGCTCCAGCAGTTCTCTACTGTGTTCAAAGTTGCCTCCATGATAAATTTGCAAAGCTTCAGTTTTAACTAGACTAATAAAGTCCCTCCCAGCAGGGAGTACATAATAAATTTTATACTAGAAAGAAAATTAGAATACATCTAATATCTATTTGAGTCTTTTTTTTTTCCTAAACCGTATTTTTATGTAATTCTACATTCATGCGTCATAGAACTGTTCTTCATCTGTCTGTTACCCTATCCCAATAACACACACTCCTGCTTTCCACATAGTAAATTAAATTCTGTTTTCCAGTCAGTCATAAGAAAGGAGTTTGCAGGATGCTCTCAATGTGCCTTAGACAGGACAAGGAACCTTGTGGCCAACTTGAACAGCTGCCTGGCATCCTGGGTCTTGAACAGGGCAGCAATTCTGCTTTCCCAGAGAGTCACCTAGGACCCCCAGTGCCTTTAGCTACCCAAAGGGACATCACCTGTGGAGCAGAGCTCACAGAACCAGTACTTGCATCCTCTTGGGTCATTTCCACGTGACTGTGGGAGGTCCCTCTTCCCAGGTAACCTCCTTTCCTCATCAGCCAAGCACAGCTCCATTCCCACCACTCGTATTCTTGCTCACCTGCCTCTCAGATAGACTCTGATAACTCCTACTATTTCCTCAGGCCAGCACTCTAAAAGTTTTATACCCCTTATCATCCTGGATATCGATTTGGAAAGGCTGCAGTTGATTCAGGCTGTTTTGACCCAGGCAGGAGGTACTTGCCTCTTGATGCACCTTTTTACCATTGCCTCACTCCCTGTGAAAATCTCACTACAGCTGCCTTTGATTTCACTCAGTTTCTGCTGCAGGGCAATGTGATACAGGCAGCCACAAAGCAAAGAACATTTTGGGGGTTCTGAGGAGGTTTTTCAGGTTTTTTGTTATTTTAATACTACACAATATTAATTATTTTTGACAGCAGGCTAGACAAACTCCACCAAAGCTCTTTCTTGAAGAGAAAAAGAAATCAGCACCTCTGCTTGTACTTCTTTCTTTTACAAATAAGTACACCACACTGATTTTTTTTTTAGAATAAGTCTCAGCTGTTTTCAAACTGTCACTTAACCTCTACCTCTTCAGCCTGAAAACAAGCAGCTCCTTTTCTCCCACATATGACACCTTTGATTGGGAATTTTCCTCTTCATAGCTGGTTCTTCACACTTAGAAGAGCTATGAATGGTAAAAAAGGTACAAACCCCTTATTTTCTGAAAAGCAGAGGAGAGTAAAGATTTGTGCGTTTGGTTTTTCTTTTGTTTTCCTTTTCTTTATTTTTTTTCTTTATTTTATTTCTTGATGTCTGTTTCTTGATTTCTTCTTTCACAAAAGGAAAACCGCTGGCTTTTTTTTTTTTTTTTTTCTGGGCATTACCTTTCAGGCATGCTGACCATTCAGATTTGGTATTGCTTACAGCATTCATTTGGGGTATTCCTTAGATGTAAATATCAGGCCTATTACCTGCATGCATAGGTTCTAAAAGTACATTGTTCCAAGCATAGACATTGTGCTGTCTCAGGAAACTAGCCATAAATCTCCTAAAGCACTAAAACTCAAGGACTTGAGCTCATCAAGAAACAGTTATCTTCACACATACATCAAGCCAGCTTTCCACATGTGACAAATGTGCAATTATTTACACATCTAATAGAGACCTGCATTCTGTCTCAGCTCATTGTGGCAAATTCCTCACAGTAAATTCAGAGTAACTACACTGCTTTCAAAGACTTAGGCAAAGCGTGTGTGGCCAAACATCACTAATGAGGACAGGACTGCTGGTTTGCTCCCCTCCTGCTTGGGTGCTCTGGATTCTTCTTCTTGCAGACAATCAGAGCAATATAGATGAAAGAGTATTTATTTATTGGGCCACTAGTCAAAAAAGGTGCAGAGCCATACAATGAGGAAGAGAAACCATAGGGACTGCCATGAACCTCCCTTGCATTTTTACCTTTGAAAGTCTCCTCTTCATTAATTAGAGACTGTATTGCCCTAAACTGAAAATCAACTATTCTCATAAGATTCAAATGCACAGTATCTTCTTCCTTCCTACGAAATATGATTTTTACTGAGATAACTTCCTTCTTCTCAAAGCCAGAGGAAAAAAATGTAGCAGCAAATCTATCTTAGAAGTAATAGCTTACCCATTTTATTGGAATAGTATTTAAGTGACAAGACAATCAACAAAAGAGCAACATTATTTGTTCAGTCAATTTCTTTTCAAGTGATAAAACAATTCGAAGTCCAGGCCATTACAATGCTGATAAAAGAAGAGAGGCAGAAACCTGGGGAAAAAGAAGCATGGCAATATAAAATATTCAGAGTACTTACATATAATACAGTTTCAGAGAGAGTGGGCACAAAATAAGAAAGCAATTGCAGTGTTTGAAAACTAAAGCTGGGCAAATCAATGATTGCTAGTCATCCGACATGCCTCACACACATCATTTATTCAATCAGAATCCTTACTACATCCTCCTTGACAGAAACTGTAAAAAAACTCCTCTATGTAGTTAAGGCTCAATCTGTATATCTGAGGAAGACAGGAATCAGATAAATTCATTTTAAGGCAGAAATTTTTCTTCTGATTTTATTCATAGGTAGTAGTTTTCCAGCTCTCCAGTGTTCTATCATGTGACTGTGAACCCCAGTTATTGCAGCAGCACTCACATGGAAAGAGTGGTGCTAATAGCAGCCAGGTTCAGTGGCATCTTCTGCCAAGTGAAATGAAAAAGCATTTGGTATTGATGACCCTGAAGGTGATCACCTAACTGTGAGGGAAAAGTGGGAGTTACTGGTACCAAAGATATCAAAATACATGACTAAAATACAGGGAAAAGCTGTTTGTCAATCTATTTTTTCACATATTTTTGTCATTCTTATCAGCATGGTGTGCAAAAGCTCTCATCATCGGAGATAATCCCACTCTGCTAAACCCCTTGTAAACAAATAGTAAAAAGATGGACTCAGCCCCAAAGTCAAAGAGGACCTAACATGGAGGAAGCCAGAAAACGAATAGAACAAGTCAGGATCCATCAGGAATTAATTATACAGAGCAATGTGAGGGATGGCAACAAAGACATTTCCAAGACGTGTCTTCAGACTTGGGAAGGCAGTTTGAGAGAAAACTTTGTGTTTGTAAATGCAACAAAGCCAGGCTGGTGCTGTGGGATGTGGGATGATCTGTCACTTCTCAGCAAGATGATCCATCGTGACCAAGGGGATAGGGAAAAAGTTGGCATTTGGCACGGCTACAATTGTCAAGGTCAGAGAAAATTATCTGCGGTAGCCAAGGCACAAGTAATTAAAGTCTAGACAAGATTATTAGGGACTTCTCTGTTCCACAGTCACTGGTGACAGTGCCCTTTCTCTCTTCTCTGCCCAGCCCTCCCATCTTCCTCTCTTGTGCCAACCCTTCCACCTCTTGCCCTGTCTTCCTTTGTTCTAAATTAAACCCAGGCTAAAAACAACAGATGAAGCTACTTCTGTCACAACTGACATCACACAGTAAGGATCATATTAACTAATGCATTAAATAGACACTGAAAACCAGGGAAAGGGATAAATTATTACCCTTGTCTGTTTGTTCAGCTGCTCTGCCCTGTCAGTTGTGGTGTTTGTTTGTTTGTTAAACTGTCCTTGCTAAGAACAATATCCTGAGAACTCCGGTGCTGACATTGCCAAGGCAAAGGATTCCCAGCCCCTTGCTAAGGGTGTGTTCCCCCTTCCCTTCCTAGGAGGTGGAAATCACCACCTCCTAGGACCCTCTTCTGATCTTGGTGTTTCAGGAGGAAATTCTGTACTCATGGAATTGATGCATTGAGCTGGAGCAAGCATGGAATGAAGATGGTTAAAAACTGGAACTACATGTAGGATTTTGTTAAATTTGGAAATACATAAAGGAAATCAGGCAATACATCTAGAAATCTATCCCAAAGCTCTAAGGAAAGGAAAATGACACTTCAATTTTAGCCATCATTAACCAGGAAGGCATCTTTTACTGTTTTTCTATCCTAAGGATAATATGGGGAACAATAAGGCTTTGAACTGGTATTTCAAAGGAAGATCAAGTCCTACTGCAACTTCTTATTCCAAGTGATTGATGTGTTCATGGCAAGTATTCTTGTTCACAGATCAGAAGTGACAAGCACCAACCCGTATTCTCACATAAAATCACCTGTAAAACATTCCAACTAAACATCTACCAAGTCCTAAAGACATTCCTTGATATCATGCCCCACTTTTCCACTTGTAGTGGCTGACTTCTTGAGTTCTGACAAGTCCACTAAGATAGATGTGAATAAAGGTGGGAGAAAATAGAGGAGAAGGAGGAAAAAACTAAGCGGTTAATTTTCAGAAACATCATTAGATATTTTCAGGGATTTAAAACATTTTTTTTTTTTTCAGTACCCAATGCAGAGGCAACCCCAGCCATGCAAGACTAGAGCCACATAAGCAAGAATTAATTTTTAAAAGAATATTGGCCATTCTGCTTAACTCGTGGAGTTTATTCTTTTTGCTGGATCTAGCTGCAAAGTACACTTATTCAAGGAAACTTGCCAGGATACACTAAATTTGGGGATTATACTAAGGATTAAGCTCATAAGCATTACACAGCACTCTTTACAATAGTCCTTGGATATTCAAATTTTTCACAGATCACTTACAAAAGGTAACCTGAGGTGAAGGATTCTCGTACTAGGAGCATTGCAAACACAAATCCAGAAATTCATCCAAACTTGCTTTTGCTCCCAAAATAGCAGGCATGTGCTGGGGTATAAAACACCTGAAAGCATTTGGCCTCAGCTGTTACATGAAGGCACAAATAATGGGACTTTGGGGAATGAGTGGCAGCCACTGACCCCGCATTCTGAGAGCTTCTGTTGTTGCAACATAGTTCCTCCCTTTCTAAAGGCACAGCCTCCATAAATCATCACTCTTCTTGACTTCAAAGCCAGTAAAATATCCCTATCAATACATCACTCAAGTCAAAAATCAGCTTTAACATGCTACATGATCAGTAATAGTCAGGGTTATCAGTCAGAGAGCAAACGAGTGTTGATAGGTCCAGTCAATTATTATTTTCTGACAAAGCAGTATCTCCAGGAGATCTCTTCCTTGTGTTTCTGAAGATAATATAGAGTTGTGCTTCAAACCATGACCCTCAGATGCCATAAATTTCAAGGGTCTGCACCAGGACACTCACTCACTTCAGACACTTAAAACTACAAAGCTTCAAGGATGCAGAACTAACATTAAAGTCGTTCAAAATAACATCTGCATCTGTACCACCACATGTGGAGGAAAACAGCTTGAGCTGCTCTCTCCAGCTGGGCTAAGTGACCTTCGCTTGAATCTTCCTGAATCGAAACTAATGACCCAGAACATCCAGTGCAACTATTAAAGCAAATAAACAAACACCCTGACAACTCCTGAGAGCATCTGAATCTTCTCTTTCTCTCTGCCTGGTATCTCTACAGATCATCTTGATACCAAGTCATGTAAAACAGCTGCCAGAGCTGTGACAGTTCTTGAAATGGGGCATAGTTTGCCAGAGGGCCTCCTGAGTTCCAGGAGATCCACAGCAAACTGGAGTCACAGATGTGGATCCAGTCCAGCCACACTGGGTAGATTTTGCCCTTGGATGAAGAAAATGCATTACATTTCAGAAGGGTTAAGCAGGAAAATGGGTAACAAACTAGTAACTCTTACCCTGACGAGACAGGTGGCGAGGCTCCAAACTCCCCCTAAATGCTGGTACCCACAGACTACAGCTCCCAGGTGTGGCCATGGTTCATCCCTGCTCCTGAAACTGGGTCACTGTTCCACAAATACTCAGGGCCAGACAGAGAACCTACCTGGTAGCCCAAAACTAAGTTATCTTATGGAAAAGCATTCTTTAGATCCATTAGAAGTACTCTCAGTTCCATTTGAGTTCCAGCTGCATTTCAAAATCTTCTTGATTAAACACACCTAGAGAAAGGGAAGATATTCCTCTCTCCAATGAAGTCTTAGTCTTGAAAAGTTAGACCAGAAAAAAGAAGCTTGCTTTGACTTGATTGCCAGTCCCCCTCCTCCCTCCCCCAGCCTTTTCTTTTCTGTAGTGGCTGTAGTGACAAAATAGTCCCAAAAATGTCCACTTTCATTTAGAAAGAAGTCTCCAGCCCCTTTGATCACAAAGCAAACCTTTGAAATGAGTTTAAAGCAACGCATCAATGTGTGCTCAAGTCTTTAGGCACCTGTAATAACAGTAGTTGGACGTGTGAACTGTCCTATTCGAGTCAACAGAGTGCAAATTCTAAAGTCAAGTTAAATAGAGGATACATGGTCCAGTGATTAGATCATTATTTTGGCATTTGTGATGTTCAGGTTTAGTTTTCTGCTGAACCACACAGAGATTGGGAATTTGGACAAGTTGTCTGGCAGAAAGTTTAAACCACACGTCCTTCCCAACAGGGACCTGGGGGTTGGTTGGTGCCAGAAAGGCAGGGCTCTGCCTCCTGCTCTCCTTTGCCATCTATGAGTGGATTTGCACGGAATCCCAGCTTTTGGACACAAGATTGGAAATCCATACAAAATATTTGCAAAGTACCAGATTGTACTCTTTGAACAGACCAGGGTCTCAGAGTTCATTAATTCCATGAATCAAGAGAGGATGCAACATTGCATTTCTAATGAAAATATATAACAAATGAAAAGCAGGACAGCAACACAGCAGAGCAGTGAAAGGAAAATACCCTCATCTTGTAACTACAGCCCTGTGACGCTGGCTCTGTCCTGTATGACATCTTAAAAAAGGAATTTCATGGTGCTTAAACATTTCATTTTCTGACAGCAGATTAAATAGTAAGATAATGGAGTAACTACTGCCAAAAACTAGTGGGGAAATGCCTGGCTCTGCTAAAAACCACAGGGGATGATAGAGAAGCGTGTTTATCTATGTATATAAAATTAATACAGTTGTATGTATCATTTACCAATGAAGTGTGAGTGTATCCAGAGCAGCAACCCTACAGAAACAAACACAGCAGAATTTACTATTTTCCCTCACCACTATTATGACAGATTCAGAGCACCAATGATATTTTGACAGATTGCTCACTGAAATAGCTCTGGCTGCAATTTATACTTTTTATTTTATCAAAATCTTTGCCATGTTAAAGCCCAGCAGCTTTATGAATGCACACCAGACTGTGGACTTCAAGAAGACTGTGAAGAGGAAAAGTCTTCACCTAGGTATGCTATTGAGAAATTTGGCCCTAACAATATTTATTCTGGCCAAAGAGAGTCATATATATCTATGTGGAGCATCCATAACATAAAAATATATAAAATGGTACCTCTAAAAACCACCACAGAGAACACATCTGGAGCAGAATAAAAATGGTGTACAAGAATAAAATATTCCCTCCCATTCTTCAGCCCACTGATGCAAGAAAGAAGGGAATTTTTCCCTTCAAGCCAGCCTTTCTTAGACAGTGAGGCCATCCTATTTTCTGCCAAGCTTCAGGTAGCTTTACAAGGATAAGGTCATATCTTTTAAGATGTACCATTAGCTTCCTTACTGCTGGAGAAAATTAAAAAGGAAAATTGCCTGTCACACCCAGAGAGCTAAGCTGATGATGAAGGCTGAAGTCTACTCAGATTTTCATTCCTGGACTTAGACTTTAAGGTTACCTTATTTATTTATTTTCATGCACTTTGAGTGCTGTTTAAAATACAAAACCTGCCAAGTATTTGCTTTCTTGCAAAGATGATAAATTGGGCTAGTTTTCCAATGTGCTGCATATACACAACCCCAACTTTTAGGTGATTTGGAAGGGTCTCAGGTAATTTTATCTTTTTGATGGCATGTAATCTTCAGTGCTGAAATGAGACACATTTTGTCTCTGTTTTTCCCTCACCATCTAACTCATGGCTGGGCTGATGATGCTGGGATTGATGTGCCTAGGAAGAGATACCTGCTATTTTTATTGCTTATATGTTATCTTTTAGTTTTACTATTATTTTTCTGCACACTGTTTGGAGAGCAGTAGACCTATCCCACTGTATCTCTTTCCGAGTGTCAGATTACTCATCCAAGCAATGACCTTACTTTTCTGGAAGCCTAAAGATGTGTTTGTTAAAGCAGACAATTGGACACACTGAGACAGCCTGCCGGGCATGGTAACTTTGTCCATATAAAAAGTGATGGCTACAGATTCTGATGGATTCTGAATATCTTTTTTCTGGGACAGCTGATACCTGCCTCCTTCAGCATAGCTCCCATCTCACTGATATGTCTCAGGGAAACTTTTTAAGCCTTCAAGATATACAGAAAAAGGATATATTAAAGCAACCATGATAGATGATATTGAAATATCACATAGTATCAAAATTAAGCGTCTTATTCCTCCCCAATTCTTAACTTGATAGGTGAGGGCCAGCACATAAAAATAGATTTTCCTCTTCAATAGATCACACAGAGCACTTTGACTGCAACAGGATTTTCCCTCTAGGCACTGGTTGGCCCTTTCTTCCCTCTCTGTGGGACGGAAGAACATCCAGCACATCACCACATTTAGAACAGTGATGGTAATGCCTCAGCTAACACCTCAGAGAACCAGCAGTCATCAGACTGCATGGTTCTAATTGGCAAACACACTACAAAATAATTGCATGGGGAAGAAAAGATAATTTCCTTGACCTTAGACACCCATTATTGCTGCCTTCCCTATGGCACTTCCTTCAAGCTCGGTGGCCTTGCCCAGAACTCCACCCTCACCAGCTTTGCAATCCATCTTCAAGGCACTGTCACTCCACCCTGGGGCACACCCAGGGCATGATCCCACTCCCCCCAAAGCTGCTGCTCTTTGTCATCACAGAAAGGAGCCACATTTTAACGTTGCTGACTTAGCAGCAGCAAGAGCCCGCTCTTATCCCAGAATTTCTGAAACTGTCTGAGCAAAGGTAGTGGGTGAATGATAATTTCAGGATTACCAAAACAAGGACAGAAGAAGCTTGTGTTATGTTTCCCTGTGACCAAGTGTCATTACCTTATACATACAAAGGTGGCCAAATCATCTTCCAGGAAAGCACTTACAGAAATACACCCCATCCTGTGACCAGTCTGACACGTACAGAGACACTCTGCAAGATTTTAATAAAGTGACAGCTCAATGCAAAACCTCAAGCTCCAAAAAGAAAAGTAGAAATCCAGGTATATGCAGCAAACTGTGCATTTGAAACCAAGAAGATGCCAGGAAGTAAATGGTTTACATATTTAGGCTATTTCCTCTCCTCCTCCTACCATTCAATGCATCTTTTTTACAGTTATGGGCGAAAAAATGCATTTTTCTTTAGATCATTGCATGTACACAGGTTTAATTTACAGACCAAAACAATCAACAACATGGAAGCAGTATTTACCAACAAATGCAGGTTTTATTCATATATGCAGAATACTGCTATGCATAAAACATGATGTGAAACATAGCTTTATGTACTTTTACTAGGCAAACTTAAACTTTGATTTACGTCCATTTCACTAAAACTTTATTGCTTCCTCGTCAGATAGGACAGAATCCTTTCTGTATCTTAGATGGTAAATATAGTTAATGTGCTGAGGCTGCAATGGATCAGCAGTGAAGCTATTTAATAGTGACATAAATTATTTCAGTGACTTTTCCTGCAAGTGAGAGATGACTCCACATGCTATAAACTAATACCAAAGGAATGATGCTCTTTCATGCTAGCAAAGTGCCTCGGCTATATTGTTTTTGTATCCTGTTGGGGAAGCTACAAATACAGCATGTATTACAACTATATGCACCTAGGCCATTTTTCTTTGCTGTTTTTAATGCTCTCCTGCACCGAAAATTGAGCTTCAGTGTCTGAATGAAGGCAAAGCCAATTAGTTTCTTGGAAACCTCTCTTTAAAGTCTGCCAATCCCAACAGATTTTTAAAAACCTTCCCATTAGCTTAAAATCATATTCTAAAATAATGATGCCTGTAGAAACTCGGAAGCGTGAAGGGAGCTGGATGGCTGTGGAGAGCCAGTGCACATCCCGCCCCTGCCCACACCGCAGGGGATGCTCAGCAATGCTCCATCTCCATTAGCCTGTCCCTGCCTCCGGAGACCGTGGTATCCTTCTCAGAGCATTCTGTTCCACCCGCAGTTCAAGTGCACTTCTGCTCGGAAAACAGTTTCTATTTGTCCTCTAATTGGTCACTTATAAAAGACCTTTCATGTGCATTGTGGTTCCTCAGGAGCAGGTTTGCACCTATTCAGTGCAGCTCTATTGTCTGTTCACTTTTGTCCTTGCCTCCACGGGAATTCTCCTTCTCCTTTTGTACGTCTTCTTACAAACTTAATTGCAGTTTCCCTCTTTCTGTGCCTCACACCAAGGCAACTTTGGCAGTCCCACAGAACATCCCCTTGCTGTTAAGTTTTATCCCTGTAGGAAAGGGATCTCATGCAGAACATCAGGACCTCCTTTCCTACTTTTCCACCCTTCCTCCTTTCCAACTCTTCCAACTGTGTTTCTCCCTCTTCTCCACCTCTTTGCATGAACCTGAACTGAGTTTCTTCTTTTACACTGTCTTTTCTCCGCAAACCAGCACTAACATCTTTTTCTCTATATCTGCAAATGCCTCCCAATGCCTCAAATTTGGTCTATAACTGCTTCTTCAGTTTCTTTTTCCACCACCAACCTTTTCATCCAGCTCCATCAATCTCAGCCCCACGGATCCAAAGCAGAAGCTCCACTGCCAAGTCATTCTCTCCTAGATCTTCCTTCCCTCCCCATGCCTGTAAGCCACACTCACAGACTCTTGGATCCTCACATTTTCTCCTCTATTTCCTGTTAAACTTATTAATTCTCACCTCTGCCTCTGCCACATCTGAGAGAAGCCACAGTGTGACCACCTCCTGTCTCTTTTACGCCCAGAGCTCTCAGTACTTTTCCACTCTTTTTGAGAGGAAAACAACAAATTTTTGACAAACTTTTTGATCATAAAAATATTTTTAGAAATATTTCTTAAGTGCATAAGAAAAAGCCTAGTTAAACGTGTTTAATTGTTTTCAGCTCTGTAGAAGAGGAACATACAGCATTTTCACTGAGAGGGAAGTGGCAGGCAGAGCCCCTCTGCTGCCCTGGAACATCTGCCTTGACCTCCGTTCCCTCAGGGCCATCCCCCCTGGGATGCAACAGGCATCAACAGGCACAGCACTGTCTACTCTCCCAGCATCATTCAGCATCACAGAAAACTCAGCCCTTCCCAAGTCTTCATTCACTTTCCTCATTCCAGCAAGGCAATGGAAGAAATATTTCAGCTTTGTTTTCTAATCTGACCAGAAATACAGACGGTCAGCATCACTCCTCCACCAACCCCCATGGAACATTTCTTCTGGGAGGGAGGAAGGGGACTGTGGGAGTCTCTTATGGCAGACTTCTCCTTAAATGTAGAGCCCATAAAAGCACCAGTGTAACAGTTATTTCCCCATTGTTCATCCTGCTTTCCAATTACAATTCCAGCATACAAATGGGCAGGCACTGAACAAAACGCACAAGGCTGGCAGTATAACAACTAAAATATAATCATAAAGGACCCGAATTACATAAAATTTAGACCTGGTGATAAATGTATTGCACTTTGGAGTATTTCTTCCAAAGTTTTCCCAGGAAAGTCTTCAGTTATGTCTTAAAGTCTAAACTGGCTCTCTCAGGAGGAGATTCTGTAAGTTATCAGTCTTTTCGGTAGTGGCTAAAGACTACTTTAAGACACAACAGAGAGTACTTAATCCAAGAGCTCTCGATCACTTTAAACATTATTTTATTGAAACCTATGATGAAAACTCAAGTCATCTGCATGGAAACATCCAGGCTGGTCTCAGGACAGCCCTCCATATTGTGGCTGAAGCAGGAACAGCTCTTAAGGGAATATTCAAAATGCATGACAATATAAACCTCAGCAGGAAGTTCTTGTTTTCCCTGTGGTTCTGAGCGATCTCTGGCACACTGTTTTCCTTTACTGGCTGCAAATTTTAAGTTTTCCAGTTTCTCCAATGCAAAATTAAGGTGTTGTATGTCACATGCTTCAAGTGTTCCCTAGATTTTAAACCAACCAGTGGAGCAAATCCTGCTTTGCAAAACTGAAAATGCAGCTGTGTTTCTTGTCCCACTGCCTCAGTCACCTCCAGAAGAGCCTGCAGAGGTCCCAGCTTTGAATAGCCTGCACCTTATTGCCAGAATTTGCAGTATAATAGAGCTAAGGCTGTGCTTGCAATTTTTGACATTTAGTTTCTGCCCTCCTTACTATAACCCATGTTATAGTCCTCCAGGAAACCCAGCACATGCCCCAGAAAACACCCCAATACAGAGTTCTTTCATTGCAAAGATTATTGCTATGGTTTCCTTTTCTCTTGAATCATTCAAAGGTTTCCAGAGAAATCAGTGGAATTGCATCTGACTGAAATTCCTATAGCTGAGACTGAAATTGTCCATGTGTTTCCAGCATTTGTAGGAAGAGAACACTCAGTTCAGGTGGCTGATGTGAGTGGATGTGCTTTGTACCCCCAGGCTGAAACAACAGTTCAAGAAAGTTTTTCTCCATCCTCTCCTCTCTTATTACACACAGGTTTCCATTCTTATCACTTCCCATAAAAAAGCAATGTCAAGATGGAGGAGGCAGCTGGAAACCTCAGTTTAAACACTAACAATATTTTTGTGATTATTTCATAACATATTTTTCTGATGTTTATTTCTCCTGGAATGGTCTAGAAATGCACAGTTATTTTACAGTGACTTATTACTGTCATTATTACATATGATAACCTCAGAGAATAGACTGACATAATTCAAAATCCACAGAAAATGACAATAAACATCTCTGGGATT
This sequence comes from Certhia americana, assembly GCA_018697195.1. Lineage (NCBI taxonomy): Eukaryota > Metazoa > Chordata > Aves > Passeriformes > Certhiidae > Certhia > Certhia americana. The sequence continues at coordinate 5,208,993 of CM031863.1, forward strand.
CCAGGCTGTCTTTTGCCTTAATAGGGAGGGCTTTTTCATCCTTGAAACCTTTGCTCAGCTGTGTGAGTAGGAGCAGAGCTGAACGTCCAGGAGAATTACACCATTTCTCTATGATTATGGTACCACAGTGATCAAGAAGAACTGGTAAAAGCAGAAGAATTCATTCAGATGTTCCTTTCACATTTTCTAGAAAAATAAAACTAAGTTTGGGAGGAAAAAAATACAAGGAATTTCTTAGCAATTAAATATTGTCTTAAAAACACCAATTCATGTAAGGGAGGCTGGAGTTGGCAGTTCAAATTACTGACAATTCCAAATGATTACTTGGCTATAGACTCACAACAATTTTTGTTTTCAACTCTTGCACCTGATTATTCTTTCTTGTCTTTTTGCTTGAGCACACATTCAGAGAACCCACATTTGTAAAAGCAGAGGAGAAGGACAGGAACAGACACAGGAGTTTTTCTTTCAAGCACAAACAAGCTGTAAGTGCAGGTAAAACTGAGAGATAGCCAGTCAGAGGTCTGGAGTTCATCTTGTCTCTTGTTTCCCCTGTGATTTTTTTCATTCTTGATTATCAAGAAAATCAATAAGGTTATGTCCAGTGATGTCTGGTGCTTGTCTATCAACTCTCTGTGCATGAAAAGTGATCGATTTCCATGATACCACAGGAAAAAATAGACTGCCATCATTTTCCAACCCAGGCTCTGTACTTGAACTCAACTGAGGTGATCAGTCTGCAATCAAATGCTTCCTGCGTCTTTCAGACTTTAAAATTACTTTCAGTGATGTCATGATTGTACCCCTAGAATGGAAGAACACCATCTTTCCCATTCTTTCAACTCCCACTTGGTCTGTCAGTTTTGAAGCCTTCTCACTAATGTTTGACTGAGCTGCATTTGAAGTGTGAATTCATTGCTTCCCCCAGCCCCCTGACTCAAGGTGCCCTCAGACATGACCAGACAGAAGAGATGAACCTGCCAGCTTCTCAATCTTGGTTTGCCCTGTTTCACTCAAGAACTGCACCTTTCTTCTCTGTTTGCAGTGGGAACAGGAAAGAATTGATAAAAAGACAACTATCTTTTATTATAACTAGGAATGCAACTGTATTTTTTCAGTATCCAGATTAGAGCTACCATTCGTAGTGGGAAAGTGAGTTAACCTGCAGTGCACTTTTCATTATCTTTCCAGTATCAAGTTTTTGGTAAGAAAAAGCTACAGTTCAACATATCTCATAAAAATGCTTATGTTGGTCTTTACATTTCAGCGATTTGGTAAGAAGTTTGCTTCTCATACAAAAGGAAATTCAATTCATTCATGGAGCTCTCCATGAATGAGTCTTATGCTGTATCACAAGGCAGAATATTCTGATTCAAACAACAAAAACCACATCTTTCTACTTAATTCATCTGACACTATTTCACAAATAAATGAGGACTCACTAAACTAATGAGGAGAAAAAGAGAGTGAAATACTGTTATCTTGGACAAAACAGGGTGAGGTTTTTGGCTGTTTTCAATTTAATAACTTTTTCCCTTTTATTCACATTTGCACCATACTTTCAAAGAAAGAACTTTTATCTACAGCCAGCTCAGAGCAGTCTTATTGCAGTTGTATCATCCATCCATCCTTCCATCCATCCAGAAACCATCTTCCCCAGTAACACTTCATCAACAAATCTCTCTATGTTGTGCATGTTCAGCTTCAAAGTGGCATAATTGATTTTTTAAAATAATAATATTTTTCTTTGTAATTTCTGTACCCTTAGACTTGATTATTCGTTTTTATATTACTTAAACAATCCAGAAGATCACACACACACACTAGAAATAGGGGTCTTGTTCCTTTCTGCATTGCAGTCCTGTCAGTCATTCATATCTGTGCAAAGTAAGTGCAGCATAAACAAAGTGCCAGGTCTGATTTGACATCAGCTGTTCAATGCATAAATAAGGTGCAAAGCAGGGAATGACTGACCACAGAAACTTTATAGCAGGTTGCTGGGTAGGCACAGAAGTATGGAAATTCTGGATGCCAATAACTTCATGTAAATAGGTTCTGTAGAAATACAAGGCTGTATTTCCTACCGGTACACAGTATTTCTAGAGTATATGTCACAACTTCCTTAATACATTATCTCTCTGAACATATGACATTGATGGGGTTTGCACTGCCTGTACCCAGAAGATGTATTGGATGGAAGATGTTACAATGTCTGAGATAAAAAAATAAAAGTATTGGAAAAAAAAGCCATTTTCTAAAATCCAATCACAACTGATTTTTAGCAGAAATAGTAAAGGATTGTCTCAACATATTTGCTCTTAGAAATACTCTTACTAGAGAGATTGACTGTGTTAACCTTAAGTGAACATCCTGGCACACTTTAGGGCAATCCCTGTGCCAGTGGTGACACAGGTCATTCAACACTCTTGAATTCTGTCTGTATCTGCATTTCATCTACTCACATGCTCTGTGTCTAAGGAAGCATTTTCTTTTATTGTTCTTATTTTACTTTCCTATACTTTTTTTTTTTTCTGGAATATAAGACACACATCCTAAGGAAGCAACGTGTTCCAGCAGGACCAGCACAGCAGCAAAGAAATGAAGATTCAGGTTTTAAGTCTGAGCCTGACTTGCTGTACAGTCCGGTTACTTACCTCCTGTTTATAAACGTAACACTATCTAAATTAGTAGGACTCTCTCTGATTTTAAAAAGTGTTCAGCATTCCTGTAAAATACCAGATAGGGTCAGGTGGATTTTTCCTGTTTCTTAACAGGTATGCCTTGACTAAAACCTCCTCACCTGCAGAAATCTGTGCCACCCACAGAATCACTAGAAAAGTTAAAATAGATACAAACTAATGGTTAAGATTAAAAGGAGAAAAAAAAAATTTAAAACTCAAAGACTTTGGGTTCCCCTCCCTAGCACTGAATGGCTCTGAGAACCTCCTGCCACACCAAGGGAGATGGAGGCAGCTCAGAGCCATCTCACTGCATGGCCGTGGGTGACAGCCACTGCCTCTTCCTTATGCCTGGTATTTCAGTGTGTATTTAAGTTTAGCTGGGGTTGAGCTGAGGGTCAGATAATGCTGCTCAAAGGGTTTTGGAGAGAAGCAGGAGAAACGTCTTCAGCAGCTTTAGCTGTGTAACTCGGGATTATAATGTGCCTGACTCCCTTGAGGGACACTAGTGGGATTTAACCTCCTCTGAACCAATAACAGAAATTACAGCTCAGGAATTGCACCCCTTCACATACAGGGGAGGTAACAGGGTGAGGAAAGTAGTGCCAATGAAAACGTCAGTATTTAAGGGGACATAAAACCTTCCTGAGTACAACTTTCATTAGAATATGAGTGCTGGAAAAGTTAACAGAGCTCAGAGAAATAAAATGTTAAGTGAGTGGGAATTTTGCTGCGTCCAGAAAGGAAAGCATGACTGAACATCTTTTTGTTCTTAAATAATCAATTCTCTACATGTGCACAGACTGTAGTTTAGAATAATGAACATTGTTTCCAGTAAGACACATTGTAGGATCTACTAAGGAAATATATTTTGTTAGATTCAGCATGTAATGGACTTGCTCTGAAATTAGCATACTAAATTCTACCCAGGCTTGCATCTTTAATAGAGTTCACTGAAAAAATGTGTGAATAAGAAGTTTCCATCCATCATCTCTATGACATGGATGCTAAAGTCACTTTTAATCTCTACATAATAAATGGGATTAAGTTTTCCCTACCTATGGCTTTATCATGCCAGTTTACAAGAGCCCGATAGACAAATGCTCCTGACTGACAATCTACCTTTTTCCACTGTTTTGGATGGAGTAAGAGGTTTATCCCCTTGTGCAAGCACCTTTCACTCCCCCATGAGTCACAGAAACACTCTACACTGTGGAGGTTCTCTCTGCTGGGGTTTGTGGGCTACCAGCACCAGCAAAGCTTTTGATTTCTGGGAAATAGCAGAAGGGTAAATGATACTGAAAAAGAGAAGCAGGTTAAACACACAGTTAGGGAGAAGTTAAAAGCACAAGTAAAAGGAGGGAGGAGAGAGGTTTGAGAGAGAACTGAATAAAGGTTCTTTCCCCCTCAACCCTGTTGAACTCCTGGTTCAGCTGTAGGCTTTCTTTAATATCTACATTTCCTCACAGTTCCTCATCTGGATAAAATGGGAAATATCTCCTTACTTTGTGTTACATACTGTGACCAAGAGAGGCAATCACATGTACTAACTACTGAAACATTGTGAGCAGCAAGTGCTAAAATCTTTCTTTGGAGGTTTGGTTTGGAACCTCTCAGCACTTTGATTTTTTTTTGTCTTCTGTCCTTCTGCATCTGGTTGTTCCCCCACTAAATCTGTACAATGAAAATGCCATTAGGTGAACATCACAAATTTGCACCAGAACTGAAGGGAGGGAAGAGCACCCACTGTATCAAGCCAGTAAAAAAACATGGAACAGGTCTAGGTCAAGACCAAACTAAGGATAGGCAACATCACATTTAGTACCTACACCTCTTCATTTTGTCAGCCTCCCAAAGCTGCTGTTCCCAAGATCCAGCAGCAGGTCAGTCCTTGCTGGCCAGCAGGTACCTTGTGTGCTTTCACCACACACCAATGCTCAAAGGGTAAAAACACACATGCTGATATTCTATACTCAGCCCCAAAACAAAGGTGGCTACAACTAGTGATTTCTAAGAGAACACAGGTAAAACCAGACCATTAATCCAGTTTAGTAACATCAGACAGAGGCACTGGGAAGAAATGAGGCCAGAGACAGTAAAGCTGCTTCATTTTGGTTAAGATTCTGAAACCAACCACCACAAAAGATGCCAGCATCTGAACTTCCAAAAATATTACATCAAAACTGCAAGGAAGACATTTCTACCCCAGCTCCCCAAAATGGTGCTGACATTCAAAGGGGCATAAAAGCAAACCCTATCTCACTCCTCAGAGAAATATCAAGGAAGCATCCAAAGATTATTGGTATTTATTCTTCTGTGTATATAGGGGAGGGGGGGGGGCTTATCTTAAAAGAAGATCAAATTGAGTCTGAATCCCATACAATCAGATTTTCAGAATTCCCCAAATAATTAGCAAAAAAAATCCCTCCCAATAGTCTATGTTCTTTTGCCCATGTAAAATAGCCCATATAACATTTCAGGTAAATCTAAGTTAAAAGTGTGGAGTATATTTACACTTATCTACAAGAGTAGCATTTTGTTAATAGACTGGGCAGAAAAAAACAACAACCAAAGTTAAAACTGTGAATCTAAATCTATGTTAGGTCACTGAAGACAGACAAAAGATTTGAACATATTTCCATGTTTCTTCTTCATTGGGAAAAGTAATATAAGCCATGTGCATAACAGCATTGACATTTCGATACGTTATATCTGTTCTCCACAAGTCCAGTCTTGCTGTTTGATGTCTGTAATAAGAAAAGATTCAATATCAACATATAATTTACTTTTTTTTTCTTTTTTCGACTGTGATTTACTGCTCAAATTCCCAAACAAACATAAAATCTGAAAGCAGGGAGAAAGAGATACATGTGATACATACTGTCCTCATCTGTGCAACCACCTACAACACCGATAAGACAGAGCTGGTATTTTAAAGATGAATAAAGTCTCACTGTGAACAGACATCAGCCTCAAAGCTCAGACCCTGAAAGACTCTCCTAAACCTATCCTGAGTGCTGGACCCTGGTCTCCGGCTGTACATATGGTCAGAAGAGAGAGATTTTGTAAAGATTCTTCATTCCTACCTCTCTTTTTTTTTTTTTTTTTTTTTTTAATAGGGAAGGTGATGATTCTTACTTAACTCAGTAAAACATTCTGAGATCAATAGATGAAAAGGTTGATCCATGCATTTAGAAAAATTACTGAGTACTTTGCAGCAGATAGCAGTGTGCCTGAAAGCATGCCAAATGCCCCGTTTCTTATTCCACAATTTAGAATGAGCCAAGTGAATGCTGCAGGATCATGATTAAACTTTTAAATGTCACATCTACTAAACAGCAATATCAGTCAGATATTGAGACAGTGTTATATGAACTTAGCTCACATCAGTGAATGAATTATACAACTCTTTGCCCATAATTTGTTTCAACAGGATATGTACACCTCACAGCTACAGTCAATCACTGCATTCCTCACTTAAGGAGTGTGAAAAATAAACAGTCTTTATTCAGCTCCACTTGAGGAAAAAAGAAGACATATTTTTTACACTGAACAGCACAAGGTATTATCTCTAGACTCATCAGCTCCTTGGAATGTCAGGTGTATACAAATCAATAACAATGATGGCAGACTGAGTCTCGGCCAGTTTGCACATTCCTGAAGGACCCAGATCATTAAGATTTGCAGCCCATGGGAAGGACACCTTGCAGAAATTCACGGAGGATTGTCTCCCATGGCAGAGATCCCACACTGGAGTAGAGAGGAGTGTGAGGAATCCCCCCCCGAGGAAGGAGTGGCAGAAAAAAGGTGTGATGAACTGTCCACAGCACCATTCCTCATCCCCCTTGCGTGGCTCGTGGGGGGAGAGGGTGGAGAAAATCATGAGTGAAGTGGAGCCATGAAGAAGGGAGGGGTGAGGAGAAGATGATGTTTTTAAGGTTTGGATTAATTCCTCCTTATCCAGCTGTGATATGATTGGTGATAATTTAAACTAATTTCCCTGAGTCTGCTTTCCGTGTGACAGTAACTGAATGATCTCTCCCCATGAACCTTCTATTAAATTCCCTCCTCCTGCCCAGCTGAGGAGGGCAGTGACAGAGTGGCTTTTGTGGACACCTGGTGCCTGGCCAGTGTCTGCTCAGCCCCAGCACCACGGGAAATGTGTCCTACAGACTCTACACAAGGTCAAGAAATGATGAACTGCTAATTATGAGACTGAAACAAGTGATCCAAGGCTATTTTGTTATATCCTAACTCTATATTAAGGCGTTTGGATACAAACTGATTACTTCATTATATATTTGTGTATCTAAATTAATGCCTTTCTTAATATATAGTGTTCAGATTTGGACAGACAAAACCATAGGATAAAGTTCATAACCTCCATCTGCAGTACCACAGATGTATTTAATCTGTAAATATCAAAAATCAATCAAAAGAGAGGTTGGCTGGTGTGATGTGCTCAGTCACAGATCAGAGCCTTTGTCTGGTCTCTGGGAACAACTGCAAAAATCTGTCTAAGAGCAAGGGAAAAAGACTCTCTTTGACTTTCTACAATTATGTATGGCACAGTAAATTCTCACTTCCACTGCAGAGAAGGACATGTTTCTACAACTATGCTCACTGACAGTCAAGAGTAGTTGAGGCCAAATAATCAGGGAGAATTCAGATCCAAATTGCCCTAAATTGATTTAGCTGTGCTGCAGCCCAGCTCTGCCTTTCTCTAGCCCCAGTGCTCATCCTCAGGCAGAGCTGGCCAGCAAAAAGCCAGGACAACTTATCTGCTCACACCACTCCAGCCTCTCTCCACTTTGCCTACTTTTCTGCCTCACCAATGACAAATGAAGGAACATCCCACAGATAAATCACATATAACAAAGGCTGGTTCTCTTTACAGAAAAGCTGTACTCTAAACACCTGCTGACACTTTAAAGAAATGAAATTCCCTTTCAAATGGGAAAAAGGAAAAAAGAAAAAAATAGAGGTACCTCAATGCTTTAAGCAACTTTTCCAAAGACCTAAATGTTGAGTCAGAAAGTGATGAAACACACCAGGAAAGTTCTAGTCAGTTGAAACAGTACATGCCCCCCTCTGAACAGCCTTCAAGGAGCAAAAGTAAAGTGTGTTAGTTTTGTCTGAAAACACAGCAAGTTGTTTTCCTTCTTTTAAGTCCGTTTTATGACAGTAACAAACCTCCACAGGAGGCTTCTGAGATCTTCCTTGGGCAAAATCCAGAAATCAGTGTATTCAGAGCTACTGCACAACAAGAAGAACAGGAAAGATCTCTCTTGACATCTTCCAGAAGTCAAATTCAGACTTTGATTTGAAGCAGATGCATTTACATGCCAGGACAAATTTCTATTTCTACACATAAGATTAGCAGCAAGGAAAGCCTTAGAAGTTCAGACAAAAAAAACCTGCCTGACCTTGAGGTGTAGAAGTCATTCAAACTCTGCTGGGCTGCAAAGCTTTCATCTTATGATAGGGAGGGCTACAGATGAAGACTTTGCCAAAAATCTGCTCTCAGCCACTGTAAGGCTTGAGCAACTCCTTTTACATTTCAGTGTAAAAACAACACTTGGAGCAGTGACCTTCAGCCTTCCTCGGCAGGCACACATCACACCCCCTACATGAAGGTGCCTCTGAGGAGCACCATTAGCACTGCAGGGAGCAGAGATCCCAGAGCTCCCTCGGGTTTCACCATCTTCCCTTCCCTCCCGCTGCTCTCTAATTGTGCTTTTAAAGGAAGGACACTAGCAGCCAGGATGTCTCTCATTAGAGGCATAAATGCCTTCCAACTGCTACTAGCTCTGTGTGTCCCTCCTTTTTTAAAGCATCGAATGACGGGTTAAAATGCACAGACCTAACTAATAATTGGAGCTATATGACTGAATTCCTGGGCTTGTTCCTAAGCAGTAATTTTTTGTCTGACTGACAAGGTCCTTCTCTCTCTGAGTAGCAGGGTCAGAGAAGCCATCAGTCAATTACCCTTTCCCAATCCAATGACTGCCTTTTCACCTCTCTGACTAGAAGGACTTGGCAGTGTTATTCACACTTCCCCGAGTGCAAAGCTCTTCACGATCTTTCTGGATACGAGATATTCTTCAGATAAAGCTGGGATCCTCGTGATGTGCTGCTAGTTTTCTGTACACTTGCACAGCTCCACCATAGCACAAGTAGAGTTACAAAGTCACCAAATGCCCGTTTATTCTTATTTCTTCCTCAGCTGCTTTTATTTCCCTCTTCTGTAGTGGTGTCAGAGACTTCAATAAAAGGAAGTAGGGGAAAAAACCCACATAGCAGAATATGCATTCTTGGCTCCATTTTCTTCACTGGAACTATGTTACGGATGAATTGAGGCATAAACTCTCTTCAACAGTTCTACAGTAAGTGGAGATGCTAAGCAACACTTGTCTAAAGATACTCAATTTACAAGCCACAGCTCATCAAAGATTATGTTACATCTATAAGACTGGACTTAGAAATTAAATAATTTTATGAAGCTAGAGCCCTTAACCAAAGGGAGATATAGGTTAGAGCTGAGTTACAAGTCATGGGTAATGAATTATAGTCTTTATTCTAATGCTGCACTTACAGCACTTAGGAAAGTAAGTTTACTGCAACTTTTCCAAACCTACATCTTTAAAGCCTAATCACCAGGTGAGCTAAGAAAATCCTCACTCACAGTAAGGCTTCCGGTATAGTGGAAGACAGTGGAGAGAAGGGAGATAATTACTTAATTGCAGACTATATTTAATGATGGCAAGTTTTGGATTTAGCAGATCCAAATTGCTTGCAAAGCTTGACATTTCACCTAAGTGTCATGAAAGGAAAATGTTTGTGAGTTGTTCATTTGAGAAGGTAACTCTCGTTTTGCATAATCATCTCCCTCTTTGTTGCTTCCACATTGTTCTGGCATCACTGACCCGAGAAGTAGCCAATATTTTAAACTGCTCCATGCATATGGTTTCAATGATGTGGAATGGCTATTTCATTTACATAAAGATCAAAAGCAGAGGTGAGCAAAGTGCTGCAAACACAGAGCTGGCTGGGCTCTCTATTTCTATTTCCTTTGAAAGAGAAACATTCTCTCTCCAGATAAAAACAGTATTGAGCACTTAATTGCCCTATGTGGAATTAACAATTTCTTCTGCAATAATAGACTCAGATTAAACACAGTTGCAAGTCTATTCTATCATCATAAGAATTACTCAAGCACTACTTTTGGCTCTGTTCACAGTGTAACTGGAGTGGCCACTTGATGTCTCAGGTTTACAAAGCAGTTATGTTCAAACTCTGAATTCAGGTAGCCTGAAAGAGGGCTGGGAAGCCGTGTGACTAACATGACTAACCCTCATGCTGAAGGCAGCAGAGGCTGTAGAGAAAGTGAGCAGATTGGAGTTTGCACTGCAGATTTTGAACATCCTTGAGGCTGCTCTGGAACCAACCCCATGAGCTGTGTGACTGTCAGGAGCTGCCAAGAGAAGGGCTTTGCCACTTCTTGAGTATACAGCACCTTTCTCATGAAAGGTGGTAATAGTATTGCCTTGAATGCAATGAGCCTTCCCTGCAAGCAATTTCCTAAGCATGTTTCGCTGATCTCATTCTCAAAGCTTTTATTTTTACAGGTCATCATAACCTAGTTACTTTTCTTCACAAAAGAACGTGTGTATATAAAGATGCTACTTAGGTCTCTCCCAAATTGTGCTAGACACACTGTCAACAGCATATGACAGTGCCTCATGACATAGAGACACAGCAAGGTGGGGGCAGAACCTACCCAAGCCTGCTAAGTGCGAGGTGTACAAAGTGGTAAGCTCTCCAGCACTGACACAGAAGTACCTGTGTCCAGGTGGACTCTCGTAGGTGAGCAGTGCTGTCAAAATCAGCAGGTAATCAAGCCTCATGGTGTGGAACGGTCATGTAGCCCATGGCCAGATCAATGAATGCCTGATTTGATTATATTATTAAATATATTGCATTTCCACCCTTTAGTATGTTTTCTCCCCAGCATCTCCACAAGAGCAGAATGAAAGGGGACAGAGAGTTCCTTGCTGTAGCTGAGTGAGACTATCCCTAAATGAAGCCACAAAGCTGCTTCTAATTCCTGCCCAATGTTAGCCAACCTACAGATAATCACATCAGCGAGGTGTGACTCCCTCCTCATCAGTAGAAAACTCATCCTTAAGCAGGAGAAGTAGATTAGTAGGGAACTTTGCTACTCCTCTTCTTGTAAGCCTTGAGAGTTTATGCACAAAGCAGGTGAACTATTCCTCATCACAGACATGCAAATGCCAGACATCAAAGAACAGTCCTAACTGAATTCTCAGCATAATTAATTTTCACCAGAAACTGGTTTAACCTTTTAATCCATCTGAGCTAAGAGAGATAGTAATGGCCTCCAGTATTGCAATATCAGAACAGCTCCCAGTTTTGTCAGATGAAGGCCTGTCACCACGTCTTGTGAGGTAAGGAAGTACTAACCATCCTCTTGCACTGGGGTAAAGCACCAGACAAATGCCAACTAAATAAACTTTTCAATTTTATGTACGAAACCATGCCTGATAAGGCCACCCTTTCTCTTCTCAAAACACTTTCTTCCACAGAAATAAGTTTTGGAAGTTTAAACTGTCATTTCACATTGCATACTTTTCCACCACCCACACAGGAAAGATGCTCACTCAGGCCCCAGAGAGCTGAGAAAAGCAGGAAAGAGCCATTTGCCCCTCAGAGAGATCTCCCAGTTCATACAGTGCTAAGTGCCAATAGCAGTCTGGCAGCATCCTCACAGCTCAAAGTGGGCTTGAACCAAAGGTCTAAAAAAACTGAATTCTCTATGGCAAAACGAGTCAGCGTGAAGAATTCGAAACAGAATTCAAATTCAAGTTTGCAAGTTTGATAGCTGATATAATGAAACAAACCGGTGCCTCTGACCTGAATTTCTTGAAAGCCACAGTCCAACCCTCCCCGCTGAGCTGGGCAGCTCAGGTACAGCACAGATGTTGCAGGAAGTCATCGATTCCCTTTGTCAGAAGCAGGCTAAAGCCTTTCCGTATCACAAGGCAGCACTCAGCAGTAATCTGTTCTCTACATCTTTTACTTTCAACAGCAGAAAAATTCACTGGAGTAATTCAAAGTTAGAAGAAGTTGTAAAGGGTCAAATGAAAATGTATCACACCTCTAATTTCTTTAGTGAATCACAATGCATAAGGGGATTTCTGTTGTCTTCCAAGTCTGACAGCAAAGATTGGATTTATGCAAATTATAAGGTTAAAATAATTAGAGATAGGTCAAAGGTATAAATCAAACAACCAGAGCTGACAAGTCTAAAATTCTGCATGCTAAACAATCAAGGTATTTAAAGCCAAAACATTTATTGGTGTTTATTTACATAGAAAAAAATTTAAGGAAGGATTTGCTAAACTATCTGGTTGTTGAGGATGTATCAACATTTTTTGTCTGTATATTTTACAGATCTCACAAGGGAAGACAAAGTCTTCAGATGAGAGTCTACAGCTCTCATCTGTATTTCTGCAGCAGAATTAACATTTATGGAGTAGCAAGAGAATATTTCAATCCCCTCCCTTATGTCTAATTTAAACACAACGGGCGGAAAACCACCCCAAAAATGGATTATCACAAATACATGAAACAGTGACTCAGCCATAGGCCCAGCAATGCAAGCATAAAGTGGAGGAAAGGATGGGGGAAAAAAATTTCAATTTAAACAAATGAATAAAAAATCACAACTCTATTTTTTTCAAAAATTACTAGTGGTGCTCCCTTTCTGTGGAAAGGTCACTGTTGCATGAAAGGAATAAGGCAAAAATGCAAACAACAAAAAAAGCCTCCCACAACATTTTGTCTTGAAAATTAAAATACTTTTGTCTGAAATGCCCCATTCATCAGACTGCCCCACCCAGGAGCTTTTCAGAACATCTGGATCAGTCCTGCATCAACCCAGGGATTTCAATACATATTTGTCAGGTTTGGACTTAGATATTCCATGAAAGAAAAAAGCTATTCTGTGGGTAGCTGTAGTGAAAAATCATCTGCTGTGGAGTGAACTTACTTATGTACTTTGCTTACCTGTGATACCTTATTTATGTCTGGGCCCCTTTTTTTTCCATTATTGTTTTAGCAATGTCCTATGAATAGATGGAGATAGAGTAGAAATAAGAAGAGACACATTCCAGCTCTGCATTTGTTATCTGAAATTATGCACATCATGGCCAATATGAGATAATTAATATCCCTTTTGGTTAGCTAATCAGTAGAGTAGTGTAAAGTAGAGGTTCACATAATATTAAATATTCCATGGAAGAAAATAGACTCCAGTTTCATGGTGAAATAAATTACCAAATACAACTGTACATTGACTTTTGATAGGTAACATAGTAAATAAATAAACGGATAAATGCATCTTTTAGAAGAGAAGTTTTTGTCTCTGCACTTAACAAAGGAAGAGGGAAGGAAAAATAGAACCTGAGTTTACTTTGATGGGCTTTTTCCCCCCATGTTATGCTTGAAATATCAATAACTGATAATGGCCTACATTTCCTAGAAAGGAAATAATGCCTTTTTCTAAACACTGAATGAAGTGGCACTCATGAGGTTTGCTCTCTTCCTTCTTACAGTATGGCAGAGCAGTTTTGCTCATATCTGATCCATTTTGTTTCCTCAGTTCCATTTCTCTTTTCCCCCCATTCAACTCTGTCCGTTCCTTCTATTTAAAAACTCATTTATTGTACTCCATAGTTCATTAAAATGTTCCTTGTTTCAAAACCACTCTAAAATACATTATACATATTTACTACTCCTTTAAGTTATTTTAAGCCACTTTTTGTCTTACATTTTTGAAGTGACCCCGTTTCCCTCAGATGACTTTCCCCATGACTAAAGTCCCTTTAACACAATATGCACACGTAGCAATTTAGGGAAATTACAGAAAAATTCTGGCAATAACTCCATATCAGTGAGGGAGTGCTCATGCTGGAGCAGTGTGAAAGCAATTTGTGGGTATTACAAATATCCTTTTCTTTCATTTCCCTGACACTGGAAGAATTTGTTTGGATGTGAGCTGGGCAAATAGTTCATGATTAATTATTTACTTGTTTAATGTAATCTCTTTTTGTTTGAATTATTTTTTAACAGTTTGCAATCATCTCATTAATTATTTGAAATAATTGGATAAATAATTTCATGATCCACCCACGTGCACAAGCCAAGTTTTGTAAATACAAGCTTTTTGCTTGTAATAAACAATGCTAAGCATGTTTCTGTCTTTTGGGGGCATTATTTTACAATTATATTCATTAGTTTAAGGCAGTAAAGGTCCAATTAAAGAAAAAAAATTAAATGTACAAATTATTTCAGTTCAGCAATCCTTAATTTATATTTAGTACAAAAATAAGTATTTAATTTGGATATGAAGAATTTATATTATTCAATTTAATTGCCCCTTGGAAAAATTACACGTGTAGTTGACAAGGTAGAGGCACCTGTGTTTACAGGAACCACTTTTACTTTTTCCAGCTAAAGAAAGGCAGTTGAGCAGAAATATCTTATAAGATACTTCAGGGATGCCATTCTTAAAATATTAAGAGTATTTTATTTACTACAGCAACATCCTTAGCAGCACTGTAATAAAAGCTCTGTGTTTTCATTCTTTATCCTGACTTCAAAAATTTTATGTACTCCTTACACTGCAGTGTGGTTTAAAATTTAGCTTGGAAATGAAACCTAAGAGAGAGGAAAGTTGCTCGTTTTGTTTGTTTGTTTGTTTGTTTGTTTCACTCTTCAGGTACAACAGGACAGTTATTCAGAAGGAATTTACACCTGTGTAGGGACAGTTTGCACCTCCCTCCCAGAGGCCATTTTTGTCAAATTTTGTCAATCAACAGTTGCTCACTGATCTTGAAAGCCTAAACTTTAGGCATATGACTCCAAAGGCAGAAGCCAGATCAATCCCTACAAAATAGCTTTCTGATTTTGGTTTGTTTTTTTGGTTTTTTGTTGGGTTTTTTTATTATTTTTTGGGGGGGGGGGGGGGGGGGAAGCAGGTTGGTTTTTTGTTTGTTTGAGGGTTTTTTGGTTTGTTGGGTTTTTTTAGGGAGCAGTTTGAGTCATTGGAGGTTTTCAGAACCAGGCAGGACAAAATTCTGAGTAACCCATGATCTGATGTTGTTGGTTCTGTTCCATTCTGAACCAGACGGCCCTCAAAGGTCCCTTCCAAACTGTGTTTTTCTATGTTGCACATTAGCAAACTCCATGGGAAGAGGTTGCATTTGGAAAGGGCTGAAGTTTTCATTTTGAACTTAAACTACTGCTTTTTTTATTTTGATCTTTTTAAATGCAGTTAGCCAGTATCTCTTTAATGAGAGAATTTAGCTGCCATTTTTCTTCTGCAAAAGTGCCATTTTAGTGACAAGGTTTGTGCTACTCCTATAATAAACTCCTATGAAAGCCTTTTTTTTGTTGGTTTGCTCGGTTTTGGTCGGGTTTTATTTTTTTTAACCTAAATAGGCTGTAAACTACAACTGTGCACAAGAATAAAAGCTTTGAATAGTTTGATCAAAAGAATTAATAACTGTTATTTCCTAAATGGAGATATTTGATTTGGAATGCTTGTAAAATACTTTGCTTTTTTACAGCACCTAAAAATCCAAGATTGTGAAAGCCTTTGCTGACATTTCTTTCTCTCTTCAAATACTTCTGTAAGAAGGGTGAGAAGTGAGGTTAAGAGAGACTCAAAATACACCAGTGAGAAACCCCATGACATTTCCAGCCTCCTATTCTTCTGCTCTAGCCACTCGAATTATTCTCACACTCCAGTTCAACACCTGCACTGGTATGATAAACCTTTGGAGCTCCTGTAGTCAATCAAGTTAATGACATGCACTTTCGAGAGTCCTTTAACTAAGCCACCAAGGCTATGAAGGAGCAGTTAGTCTACAGATGCAACAATTCAGGCAGGTTTATAAGGTCCCTAAATGCATATTTACAAGATAAACAGTAATAGACTCATCACACAGCACACAGAGAAAGCAAACAGCCATTCCAGAGACTTAGTGCAGCTCCAGCTGACAGCACCAGTTGCAGATGGGCCATTTTCGCCATTAAGCCAACCTTGATGCCAGGTCTGTGCCAGTAAATCTGATCACTCTGAATGCTGTTCTGCATTAGCATTGCACCTGAGCCAATGCTGCTTCCGAGGCAGATCAGATCAGATCACATCAGATCAAATCAGACCACATCACATTACTCATAATGTCAATCTGCACTATCACTGCTTGCCCACAGCTTTGCTCAGGGCAAAGATAAAACCCAGGGCAAACATGTTAATAGATAAGATAAGGTGAAAGGCAGCACAGGAATTCCCAGTGTCATTGTTCCAAAAGCCAGTCCTCCTGCAAAGCAGGACTGTTTGTATAATCTTCTGGCAGTGTCTTAGTGAGATGTGAGTCTGAGTTCCTCAGCTACACTGTTCACTTCGAGCTGCCACTACAGGCTGGATCCTTTGCCACGCTGTTTGCTCAGGACATTCCTGTGCCTGATGATGTCTTCTGGAGGGAATTAACTAAGTCTGGAGCCAACGTCATCTATGAAAGCATTTTTTTCACTTTGGTTTCAATAAGGTCTTTAATTGGAAGAGCTACCAGAATATACTTGAGCCTCAAAGAGTTTTCATACCACAACAGAAATTTTAAAACACCCAAACCAACCTGGAATTACAAATGTGAAATTTCATCTCAAGCTTCTCTTTCTTCCTTGACTTATTACAGTGCATTTATCCTCCTAACAGCCTCAGATATTTCACACATTGAGGATCTAGTACATCCAAATTCCATTTGCAGCTCTCTCTTACACAAGAGTTCGTTTTTATATATTTATTCCTTCTTTCTTCTGTACTTGAAAGCCACCTCAGCACTCGAAGAGCTCACTGGGGTACTCAGAGCTAGACAGTCTCTCTACATAGAGATTCTCTAGGTGACACATAGTCATGTCAGCATGTATTGTTGTTAGTACCAGCAGTAAATTATTCAAGGCCCACATAAAAATCTCTTTGGACACTAAGACATGTCAGTGTCTTATGTTTAAAAAAGATTATGGAGGGCAAAAACTATGTTTTTCATCTGCATGATGAAATGATCCTCTGAAGCAAAATGCTTATACTGCACCTGAAATCCTCAAGGTAAAAATTAAAGATAAATGTGCTTTCTGGGATACCAACCTCTCTTCTCAGGTCAAAAATGGCAAGTAAAGCAATAACAAAAATAAGGATCCTCCCCTTGCTAGCAGGCAGCAGAAGAGTGACTATTGAGTCACAACAATCTTAAAGCAAAAAGAAACTATAAAAATGTGCAGAGGACTTTAATTTCTTTTCTTTAGAATACCAACGAGCTCTCAATTCTGCCGGACAAACTACACCCAGCCTAATGATTCAAAGACTAATTAGAACATTTACTTTACAGCCCATTTGCTGCAGCAACAATGAAGCATTATGGAGATACACTTCTTGCAGGGGCCAGGAAGGACATACTGTTGACAGAATTTTAAATGAAAGGGAAAATGAAATTTCCATTAAACCCTCTCATAAGCAGATCAGCTTGCATTCATTCCTGTAAAGGCTCAGTAGTCCAGCCCTGATCAGCAAAATACTGAGCCCCTAAAGATTAAGAGTAAGCGATCTCAGCATTTTCAGCTTTTACAGTGCTCACATCTTTAAGTTAAGCACATAGTTAAATGATTTCAGAGCAAAGCCTTGTACCCATCTGTGACTCCAGCAGTTTGAATGGTATCCATTAGCTTGTGTATTCAAAAAAGAAAGAAAAAAGAAACTAATTGCACTGCAATTTTTGTTCCTTCTTTCCTCTCGCATTGTAGGCAGAATACCTTATCATTTCTCATGACCTGTAAAAAGGGGATAACTTGAAAGTTTAAGCTGTCCAACATAAACCTCTCAGTTCCTGTAATAGCTAAATTTTGTAAATGCTACTGCTGTGTACAGGCTCAGTCTGAAATTCAGAAGATGTTAGAATAAGTACATTTTAATACTACTTTTTAAACTAAATATTTAGCCTTCATAGTCCTTTCTTTTTTGACCGCTGTATCACTAAAAGATTTACTGCAGAGGAGAGAACCAGATCCTGTTTCTCTATCTGTCATTGCCTAATGACTGCTTTTATTTATGTTGGACAAGCTACACTCATTAAACTTCATAGATCTTTTCTTCTGCATTGCCAATTGTGTGTTGAATAAGCACAGGCTACTGGCCGTAATTTTTTTCCACATTTGGTGGTCTAATGGCCCCATCAAGACTTGTGTTGCCAGAGCTGGAACCATGGATGGGGAATGAGGAGCTGGAGGGTAGAAGTCAGCATCTCCTTAAATCAGAGCTGCTGCTGCTGCTTCTGCTGCTGCTGCTGCACACAGTAAAGGATATCTTAGTGCTAAGCTGTAGAAAACAGGCAGGCTGCAAACAAGAATCATTTTTATGGGCCAGACCCTGCTGGTTTTACTCATGTTGGAAGTCCTGTTGTCATTAAATGTAACTGTATGTGTGAATTAAGAAAGCAGTGTTTGAATTTTTATTTATGTGGTCTCCTGTGCAATTACCTTGGATGGAAATGCATTTTTTAAGTTTTAAATGCGCTCCAGGTTTTATCATTACAAGAGTGGCACTGCCTTCACACAGTTTTTCTGCAGAATAAATATATTGTCTGCCATAAACACACTGTCTTTTCACCTCAACTCCTCATCACTACATCTTCAGATTTTTTTAATCTGCAATGCAAATAGACAGGCTGGTGGTCATTACACACTATGTTTCTATATCTTCTTGAGCTTAATGTAAAATGGATACAATTCTGTCTTATGAATACATTGGGGTTTGATGTTCTAAATAGACTTTTAGTGTAGATGCTTATTCTGACTCCATTATTTTCCCTTTCACCCTAAATAAAGTTTTCCCAGATCACTGTTGGTACTGCAGAGAAATAGATTTTCTATTTTGCCTTGAAAGAAATGTGAAAAAGGAAAATGCTGATGGCACAAGAAGCAATTTTAATCCCATGATAGAAAACATAGCCTTAGCAGACAATGCACAGTAATAAATAATAGTATAGGAACACTGGGGTGTTTTTGTTATCAGAAGAGAAATGCAAGGCACACATTTTTAAACAAATAAATGTTTCCTTTTGCCCTTTTTTTGGTAGTAAGAGAAAGGTGGTACAAAGCAAGACAGTAGACCTGAAAAATAACATGCCCTGTCTATCATTCAGTAGGTACAGAATTGGTTTTGTTTTTTAATAATGTGCATTGGTTCCACTGTTGTACAGACCACGAATAAAGGACGGGCAACAGATAGAGGTCAGGCACGATTACAACCAGTCATTTTCCTCAAGGTGTCTTGGTACCCTTCGCTGTTATTTCCATTGTCATTACCCTGTGTGTGGAATAGCAAAGGGAAAGCTGTACATCTCACTTCTGTGAATGTGTTGGGCTGTTTGTTTTAGGTTTTGCCACAAGTAAATCAGATTTAGTAGGAGTGATTCACCAGGTAGATATTCTTCCTTAACTATAATAGCACAGTACAAGACTGTGGAGTTTCAGGGATGACAAAGCATACATTAAGTGTTATCCAAGAGGATAGTTCGTGTCCTGTGTGACTACCAGAGCTTATTACATTGCTCTTGATGTAACAGGATGAATTTAAAACTTTGTGAAGTGCTGCCTTGTGACTGGCAAACTACTTCTGACATGAAGCTGAAATCTGCTGCTATTTGATGGCTCTTCGGTGACCTTTCAAAGGAGAAAGGATGGCCTCAGTCCAAGTTATAGCACACTGACATCCATATGACTGCCAGGAGCAGCTTCCATTCTGAGGGAGAATGAGTTCAATCATTCCTGTGGGCAGGGATTCCCCAATCAGACCCCATCTTTCAGAACTGCTAATCACAGCTCGCATTCCTTTCCTTGGTATTACAGCTCAGAGGGTAGGCTCCACAGCTAATGCTGATTACATGCACAGATGATGATGATGATGATGCACAGATCACTGGGCAATACCATTTTTCTCATCTAACTTCTTATGCAAATGATCATCGAGAAAAATCAGCTATTATTGCTTATGAGTATTATTGCCACCAAAGTACAACAGAAAGCAAACACAAACAAACAGCTTCATCTCAAACAGACTCACAATGTGCCGTATTCAGGCCTTTTGAAAAGGTCCACATTACCTCATTCAAAGTTGATTTGTATGTCACACCATTTTCTATGTCACAAACAGCCCAGCTAACTGTCAATAGAGAGGAATATTAAAAGAAGTTTATGCTTGTGTAACAGAGAGCAGATAACTTCTTTGGCTGTCAGGGACTGCCATATGTGAAATTACCTTTGTGGTCCAGAATGCAGCCACTAAATCTTTACCCACATAACCCACAGAAAAGAAGGCACATCCTCCCATCCCTAGCCAGTCAATTAACAGAAATGCTTATCCTGTCTTGGGCTGTAAGAAAATTTCCAGTTTCTTTTTAATTCCTCTGTGAGTTTTGCAGACATTTTCCCCTTACCAGATTTAGCTGGCATGCTCTGTTCTTTTCGATTGTCACCTGCTCCAGGTGGGGGCTACATTTCCACAGCACATTAGGTAGGGACTGCAAAGCATCTCTGCTCTGTATAATAGAAGTTATTATCCCCATTATTATTTTTACTGCACAGTTAACTGTAAAACATGGGAATGTGCTGACAGCTCATGTCTAATCACCCCTGTTGCAGGAAAATATGCTTCGTTTATAATGAGTATACACACCAGGTCTTTTGTTTCTAATTATCACCAATTATTTTCTGCATCAGAAAGAGAAAGAAATAAGCCATCTAAACCAAAAATTATTATAATCAGCACCCTTACAGTTGATTTTTTTTCTTTGAGCATGAACAGGAAGGAATGTACAGGAGTGACACACCGGGAGAACAGCTTACGCTGTGTCTTTTTAATGGAGTCAATATCCAGTGTATATAGACTGGAAAATATGCAAAGGCACACAATGCAGGAAACTGTGAACAGTCTGCTTGGAAAGCACAGGCCAGCAGTGACCACTAGGTCATCTTATTAAAGATGAAAAATGGCTTGGCTTTGAAATAAAAGCCAGTTGACTTCTATTTAATATCTTGATGTGGCTGCAGGAGCATAGAGGCAAAATACAAAAGCTAAAGCACAACTATAAATACACAAGGAAACAGCAAAATGAGAATACTTCCTAAGTACATTAGCAATAAATAGAAAGAGACAGTCTGGGGAAAGAAATCAAGTAACAGAATTTTTTTGTGCTGGTTTTGTTCAAACCTAGATACATTTGTGATTTACCTTTGAAGTCAGAGGGGCAGGCAAGTGTCTAACAACAGAAAAAGGCAACCTATAAAACAGCAAGCTCTCTAGAAGTCAGCCTGACTTATTTCTAGGACAGGTTAATAGGCTTCTGAGCTAAGGATTAGTTTTAGATTAACCTCAGAAAAGCTTTTTACACAATCTCTTGTGATATTGTCAAAAATGAGCTAAGCTGGCACAATCTCGATGAAGTTATTGTACAAGTACTAAAAAATGTCTGTAAAATAGTTGGTTAACTGCCAAAAGGAAACGATGCATTGAGCAGAGCTCCTGCAAGAGCCTAAGCTGAGCTCAGTGCTATTCAGCCTTTTTATGAATGACTTCAATGATGGAATAAAACACACAGTAATTAAATTTGCAGATAATATCAAGCTGGCAGGATGCATAGGGACTCTTGAGGACAGGATTAAAATTCAAAATTTATCTAAACAAACTGAAGATACAAATAAGATACAATTCAGGGAGAACAAGTGCAATATACTGTACTTATGCAGGAATCATCAGTTGTACACATACAACATGTGGAACACCTAAAAACACAATTAATTTGGAAAAAAAAAAAGATGCGGAGGATAAACAATTACCAGCAGAACATGAGTCAGTATTTTTGCTAATAAAATTACCCTCCTACAAGGGCGTGTGATGAAGATGTCACACATAGGACATTTGAAGGAGCCCTCAGCAGGCCACAGCCTGAGGCTGTAGCACTGTAGGGAGTTTAATTCACCGAAGTTCCAGGAAGAAACAAGTCAGCTGGACAGCTAAGAGCAGCAGGAACAATCAAAGGTTTGAAAACACCTTCTGAGAGGAGAGGTTGAAAGAATTGGGTTTGTTTAACTCAGACAAGACTCAAGCAGACACAACAACAGTCATCAAATAACAGAGAAGCTTTGCAAAAGGTTACCCTTACTGCCCACTCTGTTAATATATTTAAATTGCAGACAGGAGTATTAAAGGACAAATTAAACAAACTTAGTCAGGAATTACTTCAGAGGGATGAAGGATCTCTCAGAATCTTCCAGTACTGTCTGCTGCCCTTGTCTTATCAATGTTATTTTTCACACCTCTAGTAAAAGCATGCTTGTTCTGACCATGAAAATCTAAGAAAAATAACAAAAATACTACTCTGATTATTTGTTTAAAAATTTATATTAAAGAGTAAAATTCCCAGAGTTATTTTAGGTGAACTTCAGGAAATGACTCATTCTTAACTTACCAAAAATCAGCTGTCATTTTTAGGCTAAACAATGGTACTCAGGCCTAAAAAGGGAAATTATTGCATTTGCTACAGTGATGCAATTGGAGCAATGACATGTTTGAGGGAGTCAATGACAGATTCTAGATATTCTGATCATTTTACTGTCATCTCTCTGCCCATTTTAAAAGTTTACACAAAATATCAAAGGTACATTATGGAGGAAACTTAGACCAGAGCTTGTCCAGCTAAAGTATTCACCAAACAGATGGCAGTGATAATGAAGCTATGCAGGGTGAAAGGTAATTAACCTGCTCAAGTGCTCATGACAGGATCCTTGATACAACACCTAAGGGCCTGAAGGCAGAAAGGCAGAAATGAGCAGTAGCTTGAAATCTCAGGTGTGGGATGCCAGAAAGCTGGGCAGCATCAGAAGCTGTTTGCTCACCTGTACAGAGAGTGCTGCACTCACAAGAATACTTGGGGCTCAGTCAGTCAGTCAGAAGCTGGACAAGATACAATTTTAGTTCTGGTCCTGAAAAATGGAATCACAAACCATTCCTGGAGTGGCCAGCTGCGGCTCTTTGGTGACCAGCTGTAGTTTGGGGTACCAAAAGCCCTGGAGCCCAGAATGGCCACACCCCACTAAGAGCAGCAGCCACTAGAGGAACTGTGGAACAGCCAGCTCTGAACATCTCGGCTCATCTTTCTCTCAATGAAGTGTCAAGAAATAAAACATTTAGATGGTTCAGTTAGCAGAGTGTTCAGTTTGCTCTGCTCATTATTTTGAGTCTGCTGCCTTCTAACTACACTTTGGTAAAGTTAATTGAAGCATCCTTTTCACTTCATTTTAAGCAGACAAAAGAGGATTCACCTTACTATCATTCATCTATTACGTTTTCCCATATTAATTTCCCCTTAGCATTGTCTTCAAATATCCTGACATTTACTTCTCTAGCAAATGTTTTGATATTTTTTCATCATTTCAGTTGCTCTCTTTAGGACCTTTTCTATTATTTCATGCGCTCTTTGAGATAGAATGCTGAGATTGAACACTTTAATACAGGCAAAGGTGTACTATAAATTCTTGTAATGATACTTGTTTTGTCTTAATACAATCTAACATCTCAATTTCTTTCTAGACTGCACTGAACTGCAGCCTTCTCAATGCTGTGCTCTGCAATGACCAAGTATTTTTCTCAGAGTTGTTACAGCTAATTTAGAATCTATCAGGCAGTATGATTAGTTCCAATTGTCCCTTCAGCATCAGTTACCATCAGCTGTCTATCCTGAAGCTCACCTGTCATTTATTACTGAGTGCTCAATCACCGTTTGATCCTTCTGCATTCTTCCCATCTCTTAGAGTTAACAAGGCCCATTTAATTTCACCTTGTCAGCAACAACAACAAAAAAAAAGTATTATTTATTGCCTTTCCAGACAATTTTCACAAGTACCAGTATGGATCTTTACATTGCTCAACTATTAATCTTTTTCTCAAGTCCTTATTTCTCACCTTCTTAGAGCTCCCTAATCCGCAAGAGAACTTCCTTCTTATACTGAGATTTTTTTTTTTGAGTGACTTTATCCAACATAAACTGTATTTACTATTGTAGCTACAAGATTTCCTGTCCTCAAGTAATGAAAGAATTCTAATAGACTGCAAAGATAATGTTTTCCTTAACAGGAACTATTTTGATTCATTCTTTGATAACAGCTTTATCAAAATGATTCATAAAACCCCATAGCAGCATGATCTCTACATTTCTTGCAGGAACTAGTCACAAGGCTAAGACTCACTCTCTCAAACCATTTGTACTCCCTGCATCTTCCACTCTTCCCTTTATCTATTTGCTTTATCTTTATGCTTGCCTTTCACTTAGATTTTCAACTATTTGAGGATGGCGTTTACTCTTTTTTATGTTTGGACAGTGTAGAGCATGGTGAGAGGAGCTCACATATACAAGAAGTACCTAGCAAAGACAATAGTGACATATTGCATGGAAAATGTTTCAAATAAAGTGATTTACTGCTTATCACATGCAAACAGACATTTCTATATCTTCTGCTCAGGTACTTCTCTGCTCTGTCCTGATACAAATAAAAATAATTCTCTTCTTTCCCAGTGGTTTTTTTACATCAACACTGCAATCCAAAATAATGCCGCTCTTAGATTAATTCTACTGGATGTACAAGAAATGAACCTGGAGAACTCTGTCTATGCAGTTACCATCCTTAGACTTCAGATGGTATCAGTTCAGACAATGATTTTTCTTATCTCCACTTTGGAGTAAGTTTTCTCTATTTCCCAAGAAGCAGTTTAGTATAAAAACTTAGGAAATTCCATCACCATGGTAGAAGCCTCTCTACTGTCAATAAAGTAAACTGCATGTTAGCAAAAGTAAATGATGTTTTCCTTATTTTTACCAAATAAAATGCTATTCACACATTATTTAGTGGCAAATAACCCACTAGGGCAGATGGTGACAGTCCCCTATGTGACTGTGTTGTAGCAGGAGGAAGAGCAAAGACGAATGCGACAGAGCAGATGTCCAGGATGCATGTGGAAGATGACAGACAAATGAGTCACACTCAAGGATCCCATTTCCACTTCCACAAATGGATTTGTCAAAGGAAGGAGTGTGAGGTTGAACACCAACAAATTGCAGCATCTCATAGGAAGAGAGGATGGAGGTCAGCTTGTTGACAGAGGAGAGATTCCAGAAGAGTTCCCAAAGAAGCTGCATATTCCTCAGGTTCAGGAAATGGTATGACTAAAGGAAAACCTTAAAGCAAGCTACATGTGTCATGGCTCCTGCAAAGAGCTTGCACTGCAGTGAACACTACACACTTTAAAGAAACTATACAGTCATTGCTCTTGCAGAAAGCAGAACTGCAAGGTCTGAGATTACAACAAATTTACCTGGGTATACACCAGGAGAGAAAGACAGAAAGAAAACTGTGTGTTCCTTCTTCAAGAGAAATGGTAGGAAGAGTCTACGTCAGAGAATGGCAGATTAGAGATAGGGTTCAACAACCTGGTGACCATCATAAGCAGGCACAGTCATTTTGGCAGTACCTGCCTTGCTGGGCAAGTGTAGATCTGAGCCATCAGAGTCCTCTTTCCAAACCCCATTTGTCCACCATCCACACAGATTCTTAATTATGTCACTGTCAAACTCATCAACGCTGCAGCAGGAAAATTTAACATCCCCCCTGCCTTAACAAGAGGCCCCAGGCTCACGCTGGTTGAGCCACACAGATCAGGCCTGGGAAGGGCTAAACACCCAGCAGACCAAGCCAGCAGCTACCCAAGCTTTCCTTTTCTTAAATGATCTATGGATTAATTAAGAATGTCCAGAAATATTCTCATCTCTGTATAAAGTCTGCACTGGAAATAGAAACAGCAAATATTCAAATAGTTTTAAATTCATTGTTTGCTAGTATAGACACAGCTTTAGATTCTATTCTATGCTGCTACCAAAAAAATATCCACAGTCAGAGCTAGCAGTCAGCCTCCCTCCTGGGGCACTGGAGGCTGGTAGTGCAGCTGACTGTTATCATGTCAGGAGCAGACAAGGAACTCTGCTCAGCAGTGACAGTGATGAAATCTATTGTTCAGTCCACAGCCAAGATGAATCACTCTCCTTTTCATTTCTTAGTGTCTGCAGACCTTTTAAGTTTTATACATTAAATTATTGTGGAAGGAAAAAAGAAAATAGCACTGAAGAAGAAATTAAGCCAGACCTAATGAAATGAGTCCATCTCAGGCTAGCAGGAGTTTGCACATTCAGCATAGTCTTAAACACTAAAGAACTCTTACCAACAGGCTTGTTCAAAACATGGGAAAAAGTGGGTACAAATAAAGGGAGACATTGGGTTCTTAGGTGACCAGTTCTACCAAAGATACCTAAAAGATTTGAGCACAATTGTTTCTTGTAAAAATGTCAGTATTAAATGAATTTAAGAAAAGCAACTCAAACAAGCAAACAAGCAAAGATTAAAATACACACCATTACATCCATTGATATATGACTGATTGACAGATTGTTTATGACCATATCATAAACACTAAAATCTGGGTGTGAAAATGACCTTGAGAGATTGTGTAACCATACCAGTTCCTATCTAATGCCAATGTGCAACACTTAGCATTCCCAGGTGTAGAAAAACTTAACCACTATTTATGGAAACACAGGTTTCCACACAATATTTCATATACTTTTAAGAATATCTTGTATTTCAGTATCTGATGAAACATCATATTATTCTCTTACACATAAAACTAATGGGAAGCTGGCAATAATGCTTTCACAAGGTAAATGTTTAAGATGTTTGCACATAAGAAAAGCTTACAACTCATAATTCATGGAAAATCAAAAAGCTCTCTGAATTAATTTCAATACAACCTTCATTTTAATGCAGGATAAGTGTATGCCAGCTCTCTTCTTAGCTGTATTGTTTGCTTCACAAAAGAGTAAGTTAAAAGACACCTAGAAATGCTCACAAGATGCCAGAGCCAAAACTGATGTGCATTTTCTTTCTAAACTTCTGCTTTCAGAAATAGCAGCTTTGAACTTCACCTTTTGGGGAGAATTGCTCTTTCTTATTCTTAACATAGAGAAAAAGGACTTTTGAGAAAATTTTAAGGAAAGCCATGACCATATGTTGGAGTTAGCACATGTAGAAAGCTTAACATGCACTTACCAATGTGCTTCCATGTGTCCATCAGACCAAGGATGGAAGTTCACACACCTGCCCTTGTTCTCTCTTGTATACCTGTACCCATGGCAGGAAGGGAACCACAAATGCAGCTCACAATCCCTTCTTAAGACAAGATCCAAGCCAATTATATAACCTTGAAATCATGTACACACTGTGTATTATAAATAAATTTGAGCTGGAGCTCAGGCTGCAGCCTGCACTTGATACACAGCAGGCACATTCTTTGTCTCAGCTGGACAGAGGAAGATCAAACAGGATCTTACATTAAAGAGATACCCACTGCTCACCTTAGTGCTTATTGATTTCAATAGAAATAATATTCACCTGTTATGCAGAGCTTCACCGGTAGATTTGAAAACATTTTACAAAGGAAGTCAACAATATTATCACCATATTACAGCTGTGAAATTTGAAGTAAAGGGAGGTAAAGTGCTTTGGCAACAGTCTCAAAATAAACCAATGGACTGAAGGAAAGTCACATGAAGTACAGCACAAGGACTGTGTTAAGACCAGGGCAGGACACTGCAAATACATTTTAGGGAAAAGAGGTGCTAACAGAACACAAGAAAAAGCAAAGAAAAGAGAAAGGTTAATGTAGAGAACAGGATCATAGAAAAGAAGAATCTTGACAGGGAAATCTGGAGCAGCACAGTAGGTATGAGAAGATGCTAAAGGAATTATCAGAGCCAGTGCAAACCAGAGAGAGACAAGTAGGGTGTGAGAAAGAAAGATATAGAATGGAGCTCTTTTGTATGGACCATAAAGGGTCCTGAAAGGCCAGAAAAGAAAAGGCTGTAGCAGTCCAGATAAAACCAATAATATGTGCCAGAAAGAGAGAGTTGAAGCTGTGTTCAGGTAGTTTCTGACCCAAGCAACTTGATGTTGAGGGTTTCAAGATGCAATCCACATTGTGGCTTTGGTAAGTCTGAAACAAAGGAGTGTATTTTCTTTTCATGTTTCTCCTCTGCTCTATTCAGATTTTTTTCCAGGGCAGTTTTCTCTTTTCTGCTGATTTATTCTCTCTTCCATCACATTTTTTTCCCCCTCTGCTGATCTTTACTATCAATTCCCAGATTTTGTGAGAGTACTTCCCCCCTGGATAGTACAGGATTTTTATTTAAATTGATTTAAGCTTTAGTTTCGCTGTAAGAAATTTCTTTTCTCTTCTGCATTGCCATGACCAACACTTCTGCCCTTTACCTCAATCAACATGATAATGGCATTTGTGCTGCTATGCTATCCAGACTTGATGTCAGAATATTTTGCGGAGAAAAACAGCGACAGAGAATTCATCCATTTCAAATGCAAAATTATCGGGAAATTTTCTGTCACTCTCTCACTGAACATGCCTGTGCATTTCATATACCAATCTATATCAGTTTGGAAAGGAGCACAGTATGAGAGTAATGCCCTTGCATAGAAGGAGGTTTATTCATATTTGGACATTTCTTCACTGCTGGAAAGCTAACTGTAGATGTAAGATCCTGTAACTGCAACTGCAGTGGTGGAATGCAATAATTTACCTATTTAAGCTGGTGTGTTTGCATGTATGTGGTACTGCCCCTCCATCAGTACAAAACCACATGAATTTTACACCTTAACACTTGTATAAATCCAAGTCCAAAACTCTGAATCATCTATGACTCAGAACTATCAAAGTCCTGTTCCTCTTGCTTGAAGCTACAAATATGACTTGACTTTATCACAGTTGCCTAGAGAAGATATGAAATACATATGAAAAACTTCACAATTTTGTCCTTCTCTCTCCTGTCCACACGCAGATAACCCAAAGTCTCTTTACTGATGGCACTAAGGACATTTCATGGCACAGTTCATGAGTTGACTTTTACAAGCTCTACCGAGTCTGGGTTTCTCTGTACGTGGCACTGAGTCTCTTCTTAACTCCTACAAGCTTAAGGTTCTATTGGAAACAGCTTTTCTAAGCCACAGATCTCTTGGTTTCCTCACATGCTTTAAGAATAAGAAGCCAAAACTAGTAGGATACTAAATTTATTTTCGTAATATTTAATATTTCTGACCTATCCCATTTTTTGACGCTCAGCCTAACTGGAATTTAGGAATAAAGTTAAGTATTGCTAATGAATATACAATGTTGTGTATTTTTGAGAATATGCTGCTTTTTCTCTTGTTAAAGCATTATTGATATTTTTTGATTAATATCTTCTGAGACCTTCTCAATTTCCCTAAAACTGTCTTGGATCTTGCTCAGGTACAAGCAATTCATCTCATTACTTCCTTTTTGTGTTTAATGACCATCACATATGCTACGTTCATTAATTTATTTTGGTCACAAATGAATTAATGCTATTGTAAATGGATATTGATAGCCCTCTGCAACACAATCTTACAAGCAAACTTTCTTGAGGAAAAAAAATCATAAAAGGAAAATCTTTACTCCAAAACTGGAAGTCCAAAGGTTTCATGTTTTGAATGAAAAATCACTCAGAACTAAAATATGTCAGTCACCAGGCACAAGGATATTTGAGCTACATATTTTTGCACGTAATTCTATAAGTGCTTGAAGAACTGTGGCTCCCCACTTAAAACATCCTGTATCTGTTTTCCACATTTCTGGGCTGGAATTCCTGCTAAGCTCCAGGCTTGCTCAATGAAATCTCAAATCCTTTCTGCACCGCATTTTTAAAATTATATTGATGTGGCTGAATAATTAAACAGGAATACAAAATAGTAAATTGCTACATCTAAGTATTTTGATTTCCAAAGAATCATAACATCAAAATCATATCTTTTTCAATTTGACTGTTGAAATGGTCCATTATGATTTTTTGTTCTTCTTGAAAGTCCTTGAGCTGTTTTTGTATGAAGCATTGTGGATCATATAAAAAGATTAAGACTTAGACAAATGTTTTCACAATGCCTGGATCTTTTGAGATCCCCAGATATAAAAGGAGATCAAACAAAACACAGCACAATTTAAACTTAAATAGTTATATCAAATATTTGACTCATCATGTGAGGAAATACTAATACTTCAGGCAAGGACACGTTAAAAAATCAAGAACCTTCTTTAAATTCAAATGAAGAAAATAATATCAAGGCATTGCCAAAAAAAATTGTCACTTGCAATTTTTTATATCAAGTCCTCAAAATGGGCAGCCAGACAATATCTATACCTGAGGGTAATGAGCAGGAACAAACAGCACAACTTCCAAAATAGTGTTTTGCCTGTACAGCTGTTCATGTATTCCATTCTCACCAGCACCACACATTTCTGACATACACATAAATAACCATTAAAGAAGCCTAATGAACAGTGCAACACGGACTGCTTTCTTTTGTGCATGTTTCACAACCAACTCACCAAAGCCACATCAGAAATTAGGCTTTACTCATACAATGATTTATTTAAAGAGCAAGGTAGGAAAGATTGCCAGCTACATGTGCTCATTAACAGGCTAAAACACTCTGCTGGTTATCAATGCCTTTTCTCTCAAGAAATCCCAGGAGGTAATTCCTAGTGTGTTTGTTTCCTACTTCCTGTGTGTGTCTCCCCATTGTAAAACCACTGTGCAATATGCATGGATGTTTGCTGGACATTAATACCAGTATTTCCAGACTGAAGGAATTAGTGAATCTCAAAATAATGCACACAAGAATGTATCTCTTCAGTTATATTGTTCTAAAAATAGAATGAGTCTGGATTTAATAAAGCTTGTCAATGAAGGTTTGCCTCCTTAGTGCTGTGAGGATCAGGAAAAAAGCATATTTTAATATCAAAACCAATATTTTTAATGAAGGCAATTATAAGCAGGTCTAAAAACATGTCTCACCAAGTCTGCAGTGCATAACAAAGCACAGGGAGAACTACATACATTGTAATGCTGTGCTAACCCAAGGCATACAAAAATCACTCCCTTATTGAATCATTTCAATTGATACATTTGAAACAACCCACATTCTAAACCAACCCACACTTTTTAAGAAGGAATATTTTTCAGTTAACCTCTTTCTTTAGGTTTCCTCTTTAGACATTACGAACTTGTATTTACAGTCAAATAATTACATATGTGACATTTCAAAAGAAACAGAAAAGGTCTTTGGAATAGCATTCATGTTTTTTACTTAGGAAATCAAAGATACAGGATGAAGACACAAATTTATTGTGAAATTTCTCTTTTATATATAAATCACAGAAAAGTAAAAAGAAGTCATTCATTCAGCTGTATTATTAATACTTACCTCTAAGCCTAAAAGAACTCACATTATGTCTGTCAAAATCCTGAAAATTATTCTTTCTCAAGTCTTCAGATATTATGCAATGGATTTAAATCCATTAAAGGAAGATTTCACTTCAGATCCATAGCACTATATTCAAGTCATCCAGGGATATTTGAAAATTTAAGTCTGTAGTACCTTCACAACTGATTACTTTAATAGCATTTAAGATAATACACACCAACTGTTTGGAATTACCTGTCTACATCAGTGTCACATCAAACTAGTCTTTCTGCCTACATCAAGATTTTGCAGCTCTATATGGGAATCACTGTGTTATTCCTGTCATTCACACTTTTAGTGCTGTACTGTTATTCACTGCTTAAGGTAATGAATAAATAATAGCTATTTTCCCTATTTTTGTCAAATTAAACTTTACTTCAGTTGGTCTTTTGCTGGTTTTTTAGCTCCACTGGGAGGATAAAGGATTCACAAGTAGGCATGTTTTCTGAATTTAAACTTAGCAGTATGCCTTTCTCTTCCTAAGCAAAGGAATGTATTAAGCCAAGCCCAGCACTTCATGCAAGCCAAAGCACAGGCTGCTTGATTTCTCTCTTCATCCAGCCCAAGCCTGTTTGATGGCTACAAAGGAAATATCCCAGCCCATAGGATCAGAGAGACACTCAGGATCCAGAATCCCACAAATGCTGACTGTGTGGCAGATCTTCACATTTTATTTATTCACCCGGCTGTAAATTCTCTTTCCTGAGTACGGATGCCAGATGCTCACCCAAAGATGCTGAGAAGGAGCACAGCCTGTGTCTTCCTCACAGCTTTCCAAATCCCAACACACATGCAGACCCTGACCCTCTCCAATCCAGCAAGAGGAAGCCTGATGGGGGTCCCTGTGGATTTGCTTCTGTGGCCTCCTGGAGACAGCACCAGTAACAGAAAGGAAATATGGGAGACAGGAGGGAGAAGTGTCACACAGGGGCAGCACTAAGGGTGAGACACCCCAGCAGCTCCCAGGGTTTGTGGTGTGCCATTTACCATATTGTACATGTAGGAACTCCCTGTCCAGAGTATGTTTTTTTCCAAAGGTTTCTCAGGAAGGCTCCTAAGCTGTCTGTATCTTCCAGCTAAATTCAGCAATCAAATATCTGGTAAATCTCTACCCCTTCTACAGAAAATAAGAAATGGAAAAGTCTTCAAAGTGGATAGACCCACTATCCACTAATGAGAATTAGCCAAAAATACCATGAGAGAGGGAACAGACAACAAGGAGAGATCCTTGCCCTGCAGTCTGTCAGAGAGAACCTCTTGTCCTGTTAATCAAAAGGCATGCTGGTGCTGCAATTTATATAGCTTTGCCTTTATTCAAGATTAATTATACAATTTTGTGTTACATCCAGATTTCATTATTAGAGTGAATATTTTCAGATGTTACTTGGACTTTGCTTCCACGAGTTCAGCTCCAAGCATCACCTTGATTTCTATGGCTGCAGCTAGGAACTACTGTGGCTACAAGAGATCACTTGGGAGAATCCCAGATTGAGACTATAGCTTTTGATGCTGCTTAGCCATGACCAGCCTTTCAGTTCAAAAACGCCTTGCAAGGGTGTTTGTGACACAACAGTTTGTCATCCAGGAGTTTCCAGATCTCCTCCTGTCTTTCCATCTGGCTCTTGTGTTGGCTTGTAGAATATCAGAAGTGTAGTCCCTTTGCCAAGTCCCTGCAGCTGTGAACATGGGAAGTTACTGTTCATCTGAGGGGGACACTATTTTGACACTGAAATTTTTTAATTTATCTTGTTTACTGAACATCTTTAGACTAAGTCTTATATTTTCAACTCCACAGAACACCTGCAACCACAAAAAGACTTGCAGCATAAGAAGCAATCACAAACTTCACTTACATACTCCATCTAGTTAACAAGTCTTTGTATGGAATCTAATGACAGACAACAGGAAAAAATCTTTTACCTGTGCTTGGAAGAGAAAATAATTTAAACTACTGGGAAATTTAGCTTTTTAGACGTCATGGAAAATGAATGAGGTGTTATAGTCTAGATAGCTACTGATAAATTATAGAAGAACTTAGGAAACTATAACAACAAAAGGGATTTTGCATGCAAATTGACACCTGAGATATAAGTCTAGGTTGGATCTCAAATAGGAAAGGCTGTTTTCCAATATAAATAGAAGTATATCCTTTTTCTGCACACCCTAGGCCTCACAAGGCTTGTAACACTTATGACCAAAGTCTTGTGAGAAGACCATGTTAGAATTACACTCCATCTGTGTTAACCCACAACCTTTATGCTCATCCTCAAATCTTACTGCTCTGCTCCTAAGCCTAATCCAGATCTAAATTTGCACAGGGATAGGCTGTTCTATCCCTGTTGAATATTGTATCCTTGAATACATTGTGGGTTTTTATTTTAGTCTTCCAATTACAGGTACCATGAAAGCATTCACATTTGGTAGCTACTTTTTAAAGCTCAATTCTCTACAAAGTCTTACTAGATACAGTAAGAATCAGACAAAAACACATATAAGAGGTGGCATAAAGCATTTTCATAGGTCATCCTTTGACACCTTCCTGAATGGTAATGAAGCCAACTTCCTTTGCTGTTTTCAGTGGAGTTGTCAAATGATTAGTTTTCTCTTAAAGCAATTCACAGGTGGATGATTTGATCAGCTCTGTTTTCATGCAGTACAAAAAGATTTCCCTCCTCTCTCAGCTCTGTGGTACAGCATGAGCTGCACAAGCAGCACCTGCACTATCTCTGACCTGCACTAGCATCCTCCAGACCAGAGGAATTCTGAAACCCACACATGGAGATGTCACCACTGCCTGATCACAAAGCCTGGAACTCAAAAAACTGCTTTTTTTTTTTTTTTTTTTTCTCTGCTGGTGTCAAACCAATAAATGCTTCAAACATCAAAATCTAAATAAGAGCTTTCCCTACTACAAGGTAATAATTTTTTCTCAAAATAGATGCTTGCTCCTCTGAAGTGTTTTTTTTTTATCTTCTTCTGCCTATTTTGTGAAATTCTCTCTTCCATCTATAAATTATAGCTACACAGACATAGGATAAAGGTTCAAAGGCAATACAGTGTCAGGGAATAAACATGCTTTTAGATGCTTTCATGGGGTATTTGCTTTGACATTTCCCTGTAATTTAGGGTTAATGTATCTGCCATTACAGCCAAACGTGTAATGCCAAACACTGGGGAGTGGAGAATTTTTATTTCCCTCTTTTCCTTTCAGCTTCAGCATTACACCTGATTTTCTGTCACAGCCTGAGTGGCAGCGCTCCTGTCCTCACTTGTGTGCACCTGGGGGACACAGCCGTCTGCCTGCAGATGCTGTTCCTGCAGACAGCGCAGTAACAGAGCCCTGCCCGTGCCAGGAAAACCCACAAACTCCAGAGGTTTATGTCCAAAAAAGGAGAGAGAGGAGTCCTGCAACTTTATTCGAGTATAGGGAGAGAGTCCACTGGCGCACACGCCCGCGGGCTTTTCTCACTCGGGCTCTCAGAGGATGCAGCCTCCTTTTTTCCCAAATTCCCGGCAGCCTGTTGTCCTCTTCCTTTCCCAACTGGCTGAGGTACTAGAAGGGTACAGCCTTCATGAACCGCTTTCCACATACTCCCCCTTGAACCTACTGCTTTACCCCAAAGATCAGAAGTTCAGGCTTGTGCAGACCCAAGTCTGTTCCAGGAGCCAGGCTGTCTGGGCTCTGTAACGAACCTGCTGCCCAAATCAGCAGGGACACCAAGACCCATTTCGAAGATGTTAATACCCATACCTTTACTATCAAATTGTTTGTAAAGACATTAGCTTTCGTCTCACCCGCAATTCCTTGCTCCTCTGAGGAGAATGGAAGGAATAAAGATTTACATTTTCTCTGGACTGATACCGCCGAGCCGCTCGCCGGCTGTATGGGCACCTGTTAGTGTCCCCGTGCTGGCCGCGCGTTTCCCTGCAAAACCACGCGCAGATTTAAGAGTCTGGAACAAGTATTTTCATAGAATTATTCTCCGTGGAGCCGTTCATCTCTGGAGACTGGGCTGATTTCCAAAGCCAAGGGGTTTTGGGTTTTGGATACACCAGGCTGCCCTCCGGCGGCGGCCGGCGCACCGCGCCCGCTCCCTGCTCTGCCAGAGCCGCTCGCCCGCCCCGCTTCCCCCGCTCCTCCCCAGACCAGAGCGGCCCGGCTGGGCTGATCGGGGCACGGGCAGCTCAGAGATCCCCAAAGCCTCGGCAGAGCTGCCTGAGAGCTGGACAGGCTCCCAAAGCCTCGTGCCTGAGCTCCCTCCCCGCGTTCGGGCTGTAACATCCCGCTCTGGAGGGGGAACCAGAAACAGGAGAACACATTCTTTGTCATCTCTTATCAGCAGTTTTGAAATTAAACTGGAAACGGCAGCGAGCTGCCCCAAACACGTGTCGTTCCTGCCAGCGTCTGGTGCTCCGTGTCCCTGTGAGCCGTGTCCATAGGGATGAGATCCTCGCGCTCCATGTCTTTGTGACCCGTGTCCATGGGGACAGCATCTTCATGGTGCTCCGTGTCCCCGTGAGCCGCCTGTGGGGATGGTGTGTGTTCAGCTGATGCTTTCCACCTGCCTGTGATTCTTCAGGCACCAATTCCAGGCTGCTGGGACAGTGTTAGGAAGGAAGCAATAATTGCATTTGGTTTCTACACACTCTGAAAAAGACTGCTTCCTTTAGTTATTACAGCAAGATGAATGGAAAATGCTTCTCGTTTATTTTCAGAGGAGATGGTTACTATCACTCTCAAGTCAATTGCTATTATCAGTGTTCAGAGAAGAAAAGAAAGTGCTGCTTTCAGAGTGCAGTGGTCTCACCTGCTCCCATTTGATTTTGAATGCCTCTCAAAAACAGGGGACATTTAGTAATTTGTCACTGTGTATTCTAGGAGTTGAATCAGCTCCAGTGCAGAAAGGCTGCACACGGGGCCAGTGGGATGCAGCAGGTTTGTTCTTGTTCATGCTTAACCTGCTTGGATCACAGGTGTGGGAGTTGAGTCACCTGGAACCAAGGATCTGCAGCAATGATCTGAATTTTTGTGTGAGTTCAAACACTGGCAGTGGTGGGGAAAGCAGCAGTGTCACAGCTCTGGCTGCTGACAAGGTACAGAGGTAGCCAAAGCCAGCACTGAAAGACAGTGATCTGGCAATAGGCATGAGGCCAACTTCTCTTGCTTTCTGTGTTTCATAAAGCTCTTATTTTCCTTCAAATTCAGAATTTTAGGGTAATTTTCCAACAAAATTACATGGAAGAACACATCTATCTTTAAGAGGACAGTGACCAGAGGAGATGCAAAGTGTTACATTTAGCAAACTCTGTAAAAGGCTGGTGTACTGCAGGAGGGGATCTACAGATCTTGGAGCAGAGAATTCTTTTATAAGAATACATTGGAGGTTATTTCAATTCCTATGATCCCAAAACACCACTGATAGCTCTTCCTTGGCTATCTTATATTTTGTGACAGAAAACTATCAGATGCCAGGCCAGGTCTTCCTACCATCAGCGCTAAAACGGGAAAACACCTTTGATATACAATCAGAAAGGATCAGTCAGTTTGCAAAGGACACTAATGGCACGAGGAAGCACTTTATTCATGTCTATGCAAAGTATGAAAGAAAGGGTGCCCTGCACAGTTATGTTAAAGGGTGCCCTGCTGCTGGGGTTAAAAAGCATCTCACAAAAAAAATGTGGATGGGAATATGGCATTCACATAAAGGAGATTCATGTACAGGTCACTCTTAAACAGCACCACAAACTTAAGTGCTCATGGTACAAGCACTACCATAAGCAACTGACCACAGAGATTTGATATACATCATCAGCTATTTAACAATTAGCTTATTAGATTAGATTTAATCTAACCAGGAATCTGGTTAAGGGTTAAATCTCTACAATTAAAACCTTCTCTTGCTGAAGACTTTTTTTTAATAAAGAGCTTGTAACTGAATGGTAAATAAGATTTAGACCTGTTAGAAGATTAAGTGTTCTGCTCTGTTCCTAAGCTTAATCTTAAGGCAATTAATAGTTCTCAAGGTCTGAACAGTAGGGATATGCATGAGTTTTCTTAATTCCACCAGCTGAAACTGAGTTGAATGACTTCTGCCTTATATTGTCACACAAACACTGGCATGGCTTGCAGTGATGTAAATCAGCAGTAGTACAAGATTATCCACCAGTGATCCACAGAAAGAGTAATACATCAAAATACATTACAGAAGATTAAAAGTGTGTAAAAGAAAATCCTCTTTAAAATTATAGCAAGAATAGGGACTATTTAGACATTTTTTCCCTTTAACTTACCCTCTTATTTAACTTTCCTGCTAAAATGGATGAAGTTAATGAAGCAGTTTATAAAAAGTAAAATAGTTGTCAAACATCATGTTTAATCCACATCTGCATTATATTGTGCTTATTGTGAGTGGGGTATGTGGTGTGACATGTACAGGGACATATTCCATCCTGGAACATGGAAGACCATGGGCACAACCTCGGTTTTCCCAGGTCAGGATCCTGAGACTGTTTTTCCTGACTTCCCATTCCCACTGTTTCCAAATGAGCACTGCAATCCCATATTTTCCTTTTTAAACTGTGTATACTCATTTTGTCAGCCTCTGCTGTCTAAAGAGGGAGTGATTCTCCTAAACAGGGAGTACAAGTGAGCAGTGTTCCTGGGTGATCAGCTGGGAACACATTTGGACCAAGGCAGAAGCTGTGGATTGATGGTGTGGCAAGCAGTCATCAGTGCTTTTATGGGGGAGTCAATTTTAAGAGTATCAAGTGTTAATTTGGTGCCCCTGATGCCTGACAATGACACACTTCATGGACCAGCAGTGGGTCACAGAGAAGAGTTCAGCATGGCTTAGGAGGTTCCAGATCACATGGTGCTTTTTTCTCCCAAACAGTGACCCATAAAGCAACAGCAAATACAGGAACTGATCATTATGAAACAACCTAACAAGGTTTGCCATCTACTCGCTTACAGTGTTATGAATCACTTTATCAACAGGGATTATATCTTTATCTGAAGTTCCCACTTTGTGCAGTAATTATATCTAAAAGGCTTGTGTAGTCTGTTCACCTCAGAAAAGGTGAGTTACATTGTTAGAACTGCAGAATTGAAATGCTCGAGGTCTGCTACACAGAGAACACAGCCCCTCTGGTGAGACAGTGTCCTCAACTACACCCTTCAAGACCCACAGGCAGCAAACTACCTGCAGCCAAATTAATGCTTTTTTAACAACGATTCAGCTTTTTTTTTTGTTTTTAATAAACCATAATATATCATCCTAATAATTTGAAATAGTCAAAGTAATATAATTAGTGTTGGCAAAGGCAAAAATTCCTCTTGATGGAGTGCTAGTCACTCTTCACAGAAAGGTCTAAGAGTCATTCTGCTATTGTCTCTGTTTGACTAAACAAGGGGAATTGGGTTTTAGTTAAATTATATTTAAATGCAAAACACAATTTTTTGCTAACTGCTTGCTCATGTGAGGACATTTTCATTGCTCCTAAAAACACATCTGCCTTCAGGGTTACAGACTTACCTGGTTAATTGTTCACAAATAAAGAAAAAAAGCCCTGATACCTGCAAAGTGTCCAGCCATAACACGTTAGTGAATACCTCTCATTTGTAGCTTTACAGTTGTGCCCCATATTCTCAAAGGTTTCTGATTAAATCCTCATTAATTTTTGCATCATAGAAAAGGAGCTTTAAAATTTCAAGTGTATGTCAAGTTGCATTAGGACTTGTGTACTCATTTCGCCTGAACTGCTATTCATGCACAAATAGTGTAAGAAGTGTAAGAGTGTCCTTTTTTCAAAACGGAGGATGCTACAACCCTCATGTAGAACTTCATGGTGTATTTTCATTTGTATTTTATAAAAAATAAAATCGTTATAATGGTGTGTGTGTTTGGTGTGTATTTTGGTGTGCATTCTATACCCCATGGTGCAAGTTACATAAGAAAAAACATATTAGTATCATACCAAGGCAGGTTTCTCTGTTCATCAAACAATTGCTCTGCATATCAGTCAGTGTGTCAGAAATTGTTTGTTTGTCTTAAGAACTATAAAGACATTTTTTCCTGTTTTCTTCTGGGTAAAGTTCTGTGCTATGCTGGAAGTAAGTTTTGTTATAAAAGATGCCTTCAGTAGTCCAGGAACACAGACAACATGTATGCACTTAGATTTTTATGATTTGTTAAATAGTGCTATTAATAAACTTCATTGACTTTGTGTTCTATTTTGCTATTTAGCTCAGGTTTTCGTTTTCTTCTGTCTTGTGCAAATTGTACTGATATTCCACAGGAAGTTAGAAAGACAATTTTCTGTAAGTTGCTGAAAAGGGTAGTAGCCCTCCTTTCTAAATGCCCACCAACAATACTGTCATCTCAAGTTTTAGGCCATGTGAGCCATAAGCAAAGAATCAAGATGTGTAATGATATGAAATCTTTACTCACCTGTATAAAATTTGAACCATTTAAATAGTTTCACTGCCACAGAATAACGCAGCCAGAAGCACTTCTTTGCCTCAATTTCCTGATGAAGCACAAGAGCACAAGAGCAACCTTGCAACAGTGACAGTAGAAATACAGCACACATACACCCTGGCAAATAAAACTTAATTCTTAAATGCAGTGAAAAACCACTCACTTTTGAAGCTGGCATTGTTGCTCACCTATGGCAGAAATGTAACTGTCTCTACAGTACTTTAATTTTATGTTAGTTTGTTTCTCTAGGACAGCTTGGTAAGTTGATTGTGTCATGAAATTCTTAAAACTCATAACATAACACTCTCTCTGCAATACAAAAACATATAATCAAACAATGTTGAGGGTTAGATATTTCTACCTGCTGAACAATGTGACTGGTCAGTATTATTCCCATTATTTGCATATTTTCTTAAAACTGACCCATATACATACTTCCTTTCTTTTATTGAGTATGCTAAAAACAAAAAAGGCTGTGTATGAATTTTTCAAATCAATATTAACTGTTTTTTCTTAAGCTATAAAAAATGTAACCTATTTCTGTTTCAAAGTTATTACCAGACAAGCTGACATTCTGCTGGATGCTCTCAGAGCTTTTCAGTACAGTAAATATTGTTGATATAATTTCACCGACATATGGATCAGAATAATATAGAGCGTTCATAGCCAATTGTTTGGGATACATTTGTGTAGGAGCATCTAAGAGGAGTGGGAAATAAAACAAAAGCTTGTAAAACTTGCTGCCAGCATCTAGATCGGTGAAGAAAGGGGTGATTGAAAACATCCCAATTTTATAGCAGAGAAAGGATTGTTATCTTATACAAGGTCAAATATGTAGAAGGAAAAAATCATCCCTTATTTGAGTAAAGTATAAATATTAATTAGCTTTAACATAGGAGCCTGGAAATAAAATAATTTCTAAAAATATGTGATTATGTATTAAATATTCACCCAAGGATCAGAATAATAAGGTGA
Source organism: Certhia americana (assembly GCA_018697195.1). Taxonomy (NCBI): domain Eukaryota; kingdom Metazoa; phylum Chordata; class Aves; order Passeriformes; family Certhiidae; genus Certhia; species Certhia americana. The sequence continues at coordinate 5,249,695 of CM031863.1, forward strand.
CCAAGAGACAGTCTAGTATATAAACTGGAACAAACAAAGAATTACAAGCAGCCTCCTTGCAGTGTAATCGATCAAAGACAGTTGCACTTAGAGTTGTGTGTGTGAATGTGTGCTGACAGGGTCCTTTACTAGCACAAACACAGAAAATGAAAAGGCCATTTCCCAGTAAACTGCCATCTCTGCCGCTGATGGCTGCCTTCTGCAAGGGGAGTTGGCTCATTCACTCCCTCACTGTCGGCCTCCAAGCTTTGCGCCCTGGAGAAGGAAGCATTTCCTTTGTCATCACCACCACTCCGAACGTGCACATTGCTGCTGTCAAGTCCAGCGAGCTCCTTCTGTCCTCCAAACCCTAGAGCAGTTAACTGCTCACATGGGGCACCCTCTGATCGCCTGTGACTGACAAAGATAAGAGGAAGAATCAAAAGCAAAACTTTTCTTTTCTTTTTTGAAGAAGTGAAGACAAGAATAACTTATTACTCCCTCCTGATTAAACTAGTCAATGTGTTTTTAAAGTAATGCATCTCCCAAACTGCATGGGATGTCCCTCTGAGGGTCCAGGAAGCACAAAAACTCCCCTCATACAAAAGTGGAAAGTATGAGAAGAAATAACTATTATTCACAAATGCATGAATTGCAATTAAGAGAGCAGAGTGGAAAGAAAACTACAGCTCACTTGGCAGGGTGTAAGTGAGCAGAAACAATCCCCTGAGAGGTCATGTAATCAGTATGGCAGGTGGTTGTATTGTTGTCCTAAAGGCCGTGGAAAATATCCATCAAAATTGACATGCAACACATGAATATCAGTGGATATTAAATAAGGCCATGAACAGGTTTTTTTCCCCTGATTTCCAGCAGCCTTTCCAGTTCAGCCACACCAGCTTATCTATTTTTACTCGCAGAAGGGAATCTCATTTCTATCCTAGTATTGTAGGTGCCTCAGAACTCTCACACAATGCAGACATAGCTATTCTACCTCCAAAATGCTCCTCTGACCTAAACAGTGTTCTAAAAAAAACCCATCCAAGATTCTGATATATACAGCGAGGAGTGACATTGTCCATAGCTGCTGGCAACACAGCAGGAAGGTTTTCACTTTGGAAGAAAACCTGAAATGTAGGCATTCCAGAGTTAAACAGCAGTTTCAGGCTATCCTGGTAGGGGATGGAGGTAACACCTTGTTTTTCTCACACCACTGCTGAAATGTGGTGTCCACACTGGCCATGCAAATATACACAAGACCAGCAATGGAGAAATGGTTTCCTGACCTTTCTAATAACAAGTGTGAATTTGGAAGGCCTTCACATCCTTTATTCCTTCACATTCTTTAAACTGCTGCACTGTTGGTGAAGAAGTGGAAAGGGAGTGAAAAGGATTTTCAATGTAGCCCCACTACACCTCTCACATACAGATTACAGCTGGTAAGAACAGACAGACCATTTTTTCCAAGCTTTATAAAATGTGTCCTTAGGCAGTAGTTTCAAAACTACTTACTCTGAATTTTAAGTCCCATGAAAGTGTTTCATTTTCTCCATGAATATTTGATCCTCACCTAGACAAAGCAAGAAAATTGAAAGAGTTTTGCAGTCTTTATTTCTTTCCCACTAACTTAACAAGGAATTTGGTAAGGATGATGTTAAGAGAAACTGAATCAACCAATTAGCAAGACTATTTATCTTGTGCTGCTGCTGAAGAAGGAACATGGGAGACTTGAGAATATTGAAAGAGCAGTAGAGTATGCAAACCATCAGGGTGTTTCATAGACTGCAGCCACTTTTCACACAGAGAACGAGGATTAAAAAAAATCTCATTTAATTATTTCATCTCCCACTGTTGCTGTCACCTACTATAAACAACTGAGCAAAGAAAGATGAACTAGGAAAAGTAAACTAAAGCTTAATTAAGAAGGTATTTTCCTTTCTTTCCTACTCAAGCCCATGCATGTATCATGTCCCTAGGATACAGCAGATGTGTCATTTCCTTACTCTGCTAATTAGAGACACCATATTCCCTGAACAGAGTGTTGGAGGTGTATTTTCAACCATTTATTTTAAAACAGAATGACAGTCAAGTCTCCAACTTGTAAGTATTCGTGAAAATGAAGCCTATTTGCTCAACGCCACTTAAATCAAATTGACATTTCACACCTTTTCAAAACTAGAACTGTTCCAAAAGAGGTCAACACTGAAAGCCTTGGATATGACACCAGGAAAGTTGTAGTAGGCGGAGCTGAGATAGGAACACTTTTATCACTGAAAGCCTGCAGAGGCTTGAAAGACATGAGTCCTAATTATTATGTCTGAATCCTAGTGAAACAGTGGAGTGACTTCTTAGCGGGCAGAAAATTAACGACCAAGCATAATATCCGTAAATTATCAAAGGACTAACCAAAATCTAGGTAACATATCTGTGGCATGTTATGAGCCTGTACAGACCAGGAAGTACCTAACTTGAGTATTTAAAGATGCCTATCACCAACTGAATAAATAGCGCTGCCAGTAAGTGGAATTTTCTGCGTGTTTATGCATGGATAAATAGCCAATTTAAAGCTGCATTATAGAAGATAATAACCAGGAGGAGAATGCATAATACGATGTAGGAGCTGGCATACAAAGGAGATGCACAGCTTCGCTCCTTCGGATTTGGGCTGCTGAAGCTCAGTGTGTGCCTTTTAATCAGCACAGTGTCTTATGTTTATCTGTCATCCTGCTCTCCCAAGAAAAGTGCCATGGCAACTGGACTCTGAGGAAGAGTGTGGTGGCTTTATAAGGACTTGGAGTAGTCAGTGGGTGTCCCTGGGTGAGCAACTGCATGTGGAATACCATGAATGGGTTGACTCCAGTTCCCCTAGCTCCACAGGGACAAATGTGCCTCAGGTTCTGATTAAATCCACATTATTTTCAGCGTTATAGAAAAGGTACTTTAATATTTTGGGTGGCTGTTAAGTTTCTTTCATCTGATGACCCTGTGGCCTCTGGTGCCATCCTGTGCTCACCCTTCCAAGGGGTCTGGTCCCATCACCTGCCCATTCTTTTCTGCTTTGGGTTTTATTGTAGGGTCATGGATAACTGACTCTCACTAAGGACGACTTTTCATTACTCCCTATTAATTACAGAAGCACACATAACCATAAGCATTAGTGCTGCATGTGAATGGTCTCTCCTTGACATCACCAGCTATATAACAGGGGTCCACATGCTGAGATGTCTGAATAGCATTTTAATGCTTTTGCCAGCTTAAAGATAAACTTTCACAACTGCAGCCAACCTCCACATCTTTAATAGGAAGGACAAACTCAAAGCCTCTCAAAAATCTCTAGTAACCTTGCTGGACACATTAAATGGAAACTGTCTGTAAATATGTTGAATATTAGAGCTGAGCATCACTCCTCACATAACAAAGCTATTCAGGGAGGGCATTTCCATCTCAGAAAAGTGTCTAATATCTTGCAACATATAATTTGCATAACCAAGAGATGGCAGCACTCCATCAAAGGTTTGCCCGAAGCAGTTATTTGGAAATTATAATGCATCTGTAAGCACCATACCTGTGTGTATGAACAGCACTAGGAGACTAAAACCAATGGAATAACCATGGAGCAAGGCCTGTGATTATTATTCTATTGCTTTGCAAAGGTCAAGTAAAGATGAAATTCATTTACCAGTAACTTGAATTATTCTTTACCCACCTTTTACTATGAATAGCACATAGCAAGTATTTGTTTTCATTTGGTTGTCTCATAGATGCATATTCTCAAAGCATATTTCATAAGATAAAAAAATGACCTTTCACAAAAACTTAAGAAGCACATATATATCAAATATACACTTTAATTTAAAACACTTTCTCAGAAGCTGGAGAAGTTCCTTCATAATAATCTTAAGGATCAAGGCATGTGTATAAATAAATAAATAAATAAATAAATACAGGTGATTTTCTGCTGCAGACTGATGCTGGACACAAATTGGAGGAGTTTGGGATTTCCCAAAGACCTCGACTACCCCTATCACCAGGCTCACATGCACACAAGGGGTTTGGCAGCAGTGATAATTAACCTCTTTTACCACATTCAGTCCAATTTCTTTTAGATTCTGTGAACAGGGTATGGACTCCAGCAACAGCCTTCAAACAGTGCTACAAGGAAAATGAGCAGCACAACTATATGGATAGCATGAGGTGATGAGGAAACTGGGTAAAAGGCTGATAGCAATTGAAAAGGAAATTGTTGAACTGAGCTGAAGCTGCTGGATGAGTTTTGAGAGCAGCATTCTTTAAATTAATGAGGTTCACAGCTGACTAGTTGTTAACACTGCTTTCCTCCTCTGTTCTTTATTGCTGAAAATAATTTTCCAAGAAAAAGGCCAGGTTCAAACAACATTGATTATATTTCAGAAAACACATCACAAATAAGTTGCATAATATCACTAAGGGTCTTATGATTTTTTGCATGTAAATGTTATTCTCGCTTTAAAATATCTGATTTGGTTTTCTCTTTTTACAACCTTTTTCACCATAGTCCAACTCCATTGGTCTTATATTTAATTTAATCCAATACACAAGGAGAATCTATTTGTTTTCTTAAAAATACCAAACACAATTTTTTGTGGCTTTTGTTCTTTTCTGTGAGTTTTCTTTCTCTTCATTGTGACCTTGTTCTTCCGTGGTATCTCCAACTCTACAGAAAACATTCACCACAACTGGATTAATTCCTGATATTTCTAGTTGTACAAAAGATTATCTGTCTTAGAAGACCAGCAAATGGGTTCAGTTTTGTTTAATAGCCTAACAGGAGTGGGAGTATCATAGCAGCAAGGGTATCATTCAAAAAACAATTCAGTATTTCATCAGATGATACCAACTGTAGGTGATAGCTAGAAACTGGAATATGTTTTTATTCTACATCAGAGTGTACATCCTAAATTACAATGATCAGATTAGATGAGACTGAAGCTATCATGAGAACAAGTCTAACTGTTCATCTCTTCTTGTTTTTATCTACAGCAGAAGGCTGCAGCACCAGCTTTCTCCTCTTTCTCACACAAATTAATCCTGCTGCCTGTAATGAGCTCCAGTGTCACTGGAAGGAGATCCAGGTCACTGTACATAGTACCTGGATCAAATCACTCCATGCAACTGAGCAAGTTCTCCTAAAAACAGATTGGAAGCTAATTATTTCTATTTATGGGCCTGGAATCCCCATTCATTATCAGTTCAATGCATTTTCACAGGGTGGGAAAAGAAACCTTAAGACATATATCCCAGGAATTTATAACAGCATGTTTCTTGGATTATGATTATCTCAATAGAAATCTTGTCTTACATAAATATACTTTAAAATACCATGCAAAATTAAATATAATTCCTGGAGGTAAAAATATGGGGGGTGGGGTATCCTCTCTCCTATCTATTCTTCTGGAGCTCCTCTTCCCCCCACTCTATGATGTGGTTGCATCAGAATCAATGATCTACTTATAGATAAAAGGAGAATTTTTTACTTAGCATTGAGCAGATTTATACTGCTTTCAGTTGTATTTAGTATTCCTTTTAAGTTGTTGGGGTTTCTTTTTAATGTGGACAGAAAACTTTAGATAACTGCTTTGAAGATAATTCCCATATCAAGCGGAAAGCCAAAAGATGACTAAAGTTCAAAACTTTTGAAGTTCTGACTAAGGGAAGATAGGACAGCTCACTTTTTCCAACATAGGGATCTCCATGTTGTTCAGGAACACTCATATTTAGCTCATTTCCTTTCTCGAGTTTCATACTTCTCAGCCTCTGCCTTTGCTTGGGATTCCTTGGCCCGGATCACACCCCCAGACTTCTGGTCAGCCAAACACAGATTGTGGTTTTATTTCTTTTCCTCATTTCTGTGACAAAGACTTAATTTTAAGTTACCCTCTCCCAATACCCCTATTTGTAACGTTCCTATGTGTTCTAAATGCACTTTTACCTGCCTTTCTAGGGACGGATCTGTAGTTTTTGTAAAGAAAGTGAAATTTAATCCTTTTAGGATTGAATGGATGGCCTTATAAGTTGTATTTCTACAATTTTATTCGAAAGAGTGAAATGTCTCCAATTAAAATGTGCATAAGGGCAATGGGCAGGACTACAGCAGAATTTCGATACAAACCTTCCAGCACACGACGTAAATTACGGGTTGAACCCTCCTAGGTGCTTCTGTCACAAGATCGTTATTTGTCATGATTTGGGCTACTCAAACGCATATCACAGTTTGAAATCTCAGAAGTCACTTCTGGTTTACCACAATTAAAAGACCACCATGAGTTTCAGGACATTATTTGACGAAACTTAAAACCAGTTTGAACTAAAATCAGTAGGAATACACACGTTCTTACTACTGAGCACATTTATCAGCTGAAGAAGTCAGTGAAAGTTCTTAGGAAGGACCTAAGAAAGATGTTTTGATCCTGTTTCATGTAGCATAACTTTGGTATGATCCTTATCCGTTCTAAGGTAACAGTTTGCTGAGATATTTTAGTACAAATTCCAAAATTTGAAGCAATTCGCCGTGAAGCAGAAATAGAGAATGTGTCTTCAGTGAAACGGTGTTTCTTAAATGAATGCAAGCTGCTAAATAACGTAATATTGGCATTTAAGGATCAATGGTTTGGTGACAGAGTTCGTGGGGCGGAACTCAGCTGTGGTAGCCTGACCTATACCAAAACTAAGCTGCTGGTAATTTAGGCAAGCTCAAAAGTCACTTTTGCTAAATTATCTTGACCAAAAAATGTTTGCTTCCGCCCTGCATATATAGCAGTAGAAACTCCGGTGCTCTGCCAGAGGGGAGAGCCACAGTTCGTTCATCTCCCAAAGTAAGGCAGATTAGAAAGGCATCTGACGGCAGAACCTTGAGAAGTTTCTCCGATCACCTGCAAAGCGATCCTCAGTTCCGTGAAGATAACCACGTTTAAAATTAAATGCCTCCGCATTAACACCCCAGATCCCAGCTCCTTTCCCTTACTTCGAATACAATTGCCTGGGAGCTGTGAATTTGCGCTCCTATCTCCCAGTTAAACGCTGCATTTGTTAAGCGTTAAGTGCAGAGTTTACGCTGCCTTTCAGCGGCTGGAGCTCCCTGCTGGCAGACGCCTCTGCGGGGCAAGTCCTGCCAGTGCAAAATGCCATTATTATGGCCCTGCGAGCCCAGGGGTCTCCGGCTGCCAGCGGGCCCTGCTGCCGCCGCTGCTGATGGAGAGAAACCCCCGTGTCCCCCTCAGCACCGAGCCCACGGCTCCTCCCTGCCGGATGGAACATTTCATCTCACAGATAAACCCAACAGCCCGCTCTGCCCTCACTCATGACTCACATCTTCCTAAATGCTCCGCTGAAGTTTGTTTACAACACTGGCGCTTGCTACAGCAGGGCAAGGAGGGCTCTGTGTTTCCTTTTTTACTGTTTGGGTTTGGGTTTTTTGTTTGGTTTTTTTTTTTTTGAAAGCAAACACAACTGACAAAACTGTCAACTCTTTTTATTGTTTTCAAGTTGTATAAACAGAATTAGGCTGCAGGGAGTCTATTAATAAAGTCCTACACAACAAAACCATTCACAATCTTCAAGGCAGGTTTTAATCTCCCAGGAAAAAATCAATTTTATTTAGAATAAACTAGTAAAGAATGGAGATTACTCCAGGGAATTAGTCTTTAAAGTATGATGGAGAAATATAGATTTTCTTCTTTATAGGAATATGATGTTGCAATGCATATAAAATGTGCCATAACAATTACATAAAGGCGTATTTTAAATTTCCAGGCTCATTAGCCCTATAGCTTTCTAGAAACAAGTACTTTTGGGGAGGGGGAAAAAAAAGGAAGGGGAGGAAAAAAAAAAAAAAAAGCGTGTAATTATAGAGACAAATACCTGGCAGAAAAAGCTTTGAGTCTTGAATAAGTTCCACTGCACTAATGAACCACTTCACCAAATCCCAGGAGGTCAAAACATATTATGTGTGTGACTCCAGTGCAGGAGAAATAACCTTGTGCCCTTGCTTTCCATTTCTATGGCATCTCAAAACTGTCACAAAGGGATCAATGCAGAGAGTGAAGTTATATTAATACAAGTTAAATGGCCACCTGGAATACAGCTGCCAAGACCTTTGCTCACAGATGGTGACACTTTGTCTTGGAGGCTGAATCTGGACAAATAACCCAAAGATCACAAATTCTGCTCTTGGTTATACCTGTGCTGCTCTGCAGCTGAGCGTGTCTTCCTTACCTATGGCAGAGACAATGAAGCTGTTTTTACTGAAGACAGAACCTGAGGCATTTCCACTCCAATATAGACACTGCTGGGTTTTTAACATTTATAGCTTGGAGAAGTCAGAATGACTTCAAGTCCTGACACTCTACATTTACTTGTTAACAGGGTCAGGATTTCACTTTTACCTCTGGTCTTTATTTCTCTTAGCCACATAAGTGAGGCCTGAACTCTGTGCTTATTATTCCCACTGCAAAAATTTAAAGACCCTTTTGTGTCACTGAGAAACAAACAGCATAAGGCTGTACCACAGGCAAACCCACTTCTCAGATCTTTATAGTCTTTAACTGTTTATGCCCCAAGATCTTAATCAAATATCTGTTAAAGCCTTGTCCTAACAATTAATTAGGAAAAGCTATAATTTGTATTTTGTAGAAACTACAGAACCATAAGTGCAGTGACAGCTGTGTGGTTAGAAGGAAGGTTTTAGTGGCTGGTGGAGTTCATGTACACTTCCTAAAGACATTTAGCTTGCTTTTTTTTCAGATAAAGAAGCAATCTAAAATCCCAAGCCTGAATACTCCATGGCTTTCAGAAATTGCTTTTTAGCAGTCACAGCCACTTTAGGCAGAAGGCGATCTTGTATCTGAGCAAGGAAAAAATCTCTGATCCAGAGCTCAGCTGAATTTTGTAACTTCCTTGTCTTTATTAAATTCTGTTATATTCATGAATATTTAACAGTTAAAATATTGTTATTACTGCACAAACATTCTTCCAGCCTACAAATTGTTATATTCTGCCTCTGTTTATACTTTAATTTGATTTTGCTCCAAAGCAAGTTATTTTTGTGTCTATTTTTGCAGAGAATTCAGTTTTCTAGTGGAACTAACCTTTCCTCCATCTGTGGAAAATATTTGTTGGCCTTACTGATGGCAGGACTTTTTGCATTAAGGTTACATTAATTAAATTTGGTGTAAATGGCCTGCACTAGAATGAAACAAGCTGACACAGAGATGGCTTGTGTGGTCTGAGACCCAACTGAGCTGCGTTGTGAACTTGCATGGAAGGGTTTGACCTGGTGTAACTATCACTGGGGAGGGGGAGGAAAGCTGGCAGTTTTTATCAGAAGATTCTGCAGCGTTGTGGCCGTGGGTATGGGTGCAAACCCAACCACAGCAGCAGTCAGCTGCTGCTTCTCCCGTACCCCTGCTGAGGGAAGGTGGCAGCTCTGCGACAGCTCTGCTCCAACCACGCACCAGGGGCTCTGCTTGCATTGTCGCCTGCAGCGTTTCAACACCCGCTGCCTTCCGTCCTCCTCCTTCATCCCAACTCCCCTATTCTTTGTTGTAGGAAATAACAACCCAGACAACGGCAATGTCTCTTTTCCTTATTGGTAAACACTCTCTGGGCACATCTGCAGTGATGATGATAAGGCAGAGGTCTGCTCTCAAATGGGAAAAACAGAATGTCAGTTTACATAATGGTCAGAAAACAAGAAAAAGAACCTGCACGCTTGAGCAGCAAGCCTGTTTCTATCTTGCTTCATTGTCTTAACAGGATTCTTATTGTGTTTATATTTAGAGACATGGGAAACTGTGCTAGCCGTGCTCCCCATTGTTACTTAACCTCAAACAACCTATATAACACACTGTCCATTAAGGAACCTGAATGTAGACTCTAATCAAGGTGGCTAAACAAGATATAGGAAAATAAAGCTCAGTGCTTCCTCCTTGTTTGGGAAAAAACAAACAGGAAGGCTCCCTCTTACACTCACCTCAGCAGAAAAGAGGCAGGGAGAGCTTGTTTTTACAGGCTCACAGAAGATTTTAGCTCTCTGCTGTGCACCTGTTCGGTTTTTCATCATCCATGCTGCCAATAAATGGATAGAAACATTTCAGCAACTTATTTCCCAGCTGGGAAACTTTTCCTTTTCTTTACTTTTGAGGGATAGTGTTCTTCAGAAATCCATGTTTAAAATTGACAGTGGAAACATGACAGAACAAAGACAACAAAGACTTTGACTGGTTAATCAACAGAAAGTTGCTTTTGATAACCTGTTAGTGCTTGGAGAGGCTTGCCTGAATGTTGAATAACAAATGAAACATTACCGAAAACTTGAATCCACATAAGGAATATTAGATTGAATGCAATGTTCCTAATGACAACAGAAACTTGATTGCTAAGAATTAATGATTCCAACTCATACACACCAGTGTTGAAGAAGACTAGAAGTGGCAACTGAGCCTGAAATTCTGAATGCAAAGCCATTTCTCACAGAGAAAATATTTACAATGACTCCTGGTAAAAAAACTTGATTATTTAAATAGCACATTTCAGTCTCACTTTCTTCAGAAGCCACAATATGTGGGCCTTTCAAATCAGCCAAGGATGATAATCCTACCAAATCAACCACAGATGACATTTTAATAAATCAGACAAGGATGACAATCATAAATCCTTTTAAGCTTTAAATTAACAAATTTATATAGAGAGCTTTCATCTCTTTCTGTGATGTTCTGTCTTGTCCTAATCATAACATCTGAGATTCTTCAATAAGTATTGGTATTTCTTATAGAAACATTTGAACTTCGGACATTTAATTTAACATATAATCTTAGCAGTCCCTGGCATATATCAGAGAGACAAGTCGCCATCAGAAAGAGTCCAATTATTCTTTTATTGCAATGATTTGGTCCTGGTGCATGTCAAGCTGTGATGGTGCCCCATCAGGTGTGCCTGAATAGATAAGAGCCTGAAGGTAAGGTTGCTCAGCGCTATCCCTTAATAAATATATTTCCTTGGTGATCACACTTCTTCCTATCTTGTCACCCAGTCATCAAATATGAGATGGATGTAAAGAGAGTGTAAAAGCTGTGGTTCTTTCCCACTCCTACTTTCACCTTCCAATACCTCTGGAATCCTATGCAAAGATTAAAAGGAAAAGCAGGAAAGGAGTGGGAGGCATGCAGAAGAACATCAATCTCTGGGAGGAGCTCAGGGAACAAGAGATCCTTCCTACACCACATGGAAGGAGAGAATCCTTTCCTGTCCTAGTTTTGTTTCTCTACTGCTCAGGTTTCACACATATACCATACTCAGTACATCCTGGATTTAGTGCTAGAGATGAAAACAAACTGATCTCTGGGTGCGAGGTCAAAGGCCAGCCTCACTGGGAATGGCTGCAGCAGGATTTCAGTTAGATTTCAGAATGAGAAATCCCTTTCCCATGCTTTCATTTATTTGTCCTCACTGCTTGCTCCTCCTCCTTAGAGTCTCCCTTTCTTTCAGGTGGTGGCAGTGCTGCACCATTTGTAGTGCTCAACACGGCTTCCTCTGCCAGATTTCAGAGTGTATCTTAACAAGTAATTAGAGCAATTTTCACTAGCTCATGCTGTCGGCTCTCCAGCTCCTGCATGATCCAAATGGCTCTCAGGGGATGTTACATTATGGTTGGTTTGTTATTGTTTGTTCCAGGCCAGTGCCACTAGACAAAAGCGTTATAAAACCGGTGAGTGGTATTAATCACAATTTCTTAGATGTCTATGTCTGCAACGTCCCTATTCTCACTTTCCCGTTTTTTGCTTAGCTCTCACTTTGTTCTGAAAGAACAATTAGGATGTGATGTACAAAGTACTGTGCCATACAGAAGCTCAGCAATAGCCTCAAATATTTATAAGGTTAGATAAAAAAGTAGGACCGAAAAACAAGCATTGCATTTCAACAACTCCACCTCTTTGTTAGGAATGACTGGATTAGTACCCAAGAGCTTCCTTGCAAACAGCCAGAATCCCACCAGCTTTGAGTATTTCAAGCCCCTAAATTCAAATGAAGCTTAACGACTTACCCATTGTGTGTCTCCATATCTAACTTGACTTCAGCATACAATGCAGAATGTCCCCCTGCTGTGTAGTCCCAAAACAAGCCCCTTTGAAAATAGTATTTATTTCAATTCAGTTAATCCTTATCATTTCAAAACTCTAATGGTTTTGAAATTCACAGAGGTGTAACCTTATCCCTGTGGTAAGAGATTCAGTCGGGTAAGAGGAGGAAAATAAACAGAGTAAATATAACTAATTTATTCAGTTTCTGATCTTATTGATTCCAGGTCTGGGGGGCTTTTAAACCCCTTAATTGAGGCAATAATAAGTAATAATAGGTAATAATAACTTTGGCCTGTCTCCCTCCTGGGTCTTTTCAGCACAATGAGGTGGCTATTGAGTGTTACAAGAAAGAAACCTTCCAACTGAAAACCCACCAGCACAACAGAGGATTCTCTAAAAATATGGAAGAGAAAGAAAAGACAACCACTTTGATGGGGTGGGTAAAGGCAACTCGACAGCTGTTAAATACGTTTTGCAAAGAGGAATATGATCCTGGTAGATCATTGACTGAAGCAGCAATAATAACAAGAAGCCTGCATTTACATGGTACTTTACACCTTCAAAGTGCTGTGCAAACAATAACTAATTGATCTAGTAAAAAAAGAACTGCTTACAGTGTAATATCAAGTATGTAGTCACAAGAGAACACGTTATTAACTCAAGGAAGCAATTTATTTCAAAATCTATTACCATAAATTACACCAGTCTCTTTTTCCTCCTTTTAAAAGTTATTCCCTCTGCAGTCTGATTAATGCCTGGATTAATTTGCTCAGGATTTCTGGAAATTTAGTAAGTGCAAACTTAATAGGAGACTGATAGAAATGTCAGAGGTAATTGATGCTTTAATGGGCATGAAATCTGGAAAAGTACCTGATCAGAACAGATTCACAAGGGCCTTTTTTGAAGCATAAGGGTAAAGGCTCATCATACTGGACTTACTTCTTTAGACAAGTTTAGTAAATTGTGTACTGTGAGTATGCTCTGCTTCCTAAGCACGAAAGGTGTATCAGATCAATATAGCACTTTTCTCATTAACTCCAGAAATTGCATTATTTCCTATCTCTTTTTCATCAACATTTTAAAATTATGACATTTTCGACAGAATGGCTGCATGAAAGATTTTTTTTTTTTTAAATGATAATAAGTAGGTTGTATCATGCCACACCAGGATAAAAGTATTATAGAAGTTTCAGTCATTCTATTTCTTTACTTTTCCCTGTTTGTATTGGTATAGAAAGTTGCTGTTCCCATTCTTTGTTTGCCTGTTCCTTTAAACAAGGCCTGATCTGATCTCTGAATCAGGTAAATCCTATTAGTCCATTTCATCCATGAATACAAAGGAAACATTCCATAATCTCTGCACAAGGATCTAATCCACGTCTGTTTCTTAGTACAATACACACAAAATAACGCATATATTGTGTGTTATCAAGAGCCAGAAATGTCTTCATCTGTGCATACCGCTAGGAGCAAACACCTTGTTTATCACTGTAGTGTTTGAAAGCCTTTTCTTTACAGGAGAAATAAGCTGGAAAAACACAGAGTCTCAGAAAAAAAACAAGAGAGTCTCAGTGTGCCCCAACAGACTGTGACACTCTTGCCTCAAAGCCTCTGCCAGATATTTGAAGTTCCCACTCCTTTCCCTTTCTGTTCATACCATGGAGTTCTGGCTGCTGCACTTGCACTAACCAGCCCCACGTTAGCCTTTGCAGTAGCCAGTAAGTAAAAACCATTGTAATGCTGTCTGGCTTGTAAATGAGAAGAACAATAAGGAAAGTCTGAGTCTGACAGCCAGCAGTCCATGGTGATTACAAAGAAAAGGCACCGCATTTTTTACTCACTTTTTGTCATTGTTATTAAGGTCAGTGTCATCCATCAAGATGCAGAGTTATTTCTGACATAGTTTCAAAGGTCAATTGGTCATGTGCAACGAAGACAAAATAGATTCATGGAATAATGTACCCAAAAACTCGGGAATGTGCCTTCCCACTTTCTATTGTCATGCCCCATCTCATATTTCAATGCCAAAAATCAACAAAGCGAGACATTTAAAAGTACCAGTTGAGCAAACAACGAGAAGAAACTGCAAATAACTCATTGATGTATAGTTTGAAAGCCATGGAATTTCTCCTTTTAAGCTACTATTATCTTCATTCCAAATATCCAGCCAGTTTTTAGCCAGGAGAAATATTTTATTTGCCTCCCCATTCTACAAAGCAACAGATTTCTTTAAAAGGCTCCAATGAAAGTTTAATAGGAAAACTCTGAGTATAACATATCATGCTACAATTCACTTGGCTGGCACTTTACCATCTTTGTCCTTCCTTCCAGGAGAAATCTTCTCCTGAGTTTTAATTCATGGGAAGTTTTAGGAAAAGTCTGCTAAGGTTTCATCACCAAACCTGCCACATTTCCACAGGAAGAACTGATGGAAACTGTAATAAATGGGTGAAGACTGAATCCAACAACCAGCAGGACACTGAATGAGAAAATCCACTTTTACCCTCTGCTTTTCACTAGCTGCACAAATGCAAAGCTGTAATACCTTCTGCCACCCTCATCCATCTCTCCTTGATAGGAGAGCAGGAGTATCAATATTCCCATGTTGTACAGCTAGGCAGAGGAGGATTGTCTACAAAAAGAGACAAGAGGCCCTTGACTCCTATACTCCACTCTCTTATGACAAATAAACTTACAGGGTTTTTTTGTTTCTCAACAAATAACTTTTGAAACAAGGACTTCTTGTCCTAGTGAGTGGAAAAGCTGAATTTCCAGGGAATAGAAACAGTCTGATTCTGTTTTGAACAGATCCATCTATGACATGCATGGTATGAGCTCTCAGCATCCAGGCTCACACTGCACTTCTGATAAGTGACATAGCAGTGTTATCTTTGTGCCTTTATAGAGAGAATTGAGCATGTAGCGAGGCATGGGTTGGTACCTTCACCATTGCCAGTGCAGTTTAGCTCTTTGCATTGTTAACAGCTTATTTGCAGGCCACCAATATAATGTGAGTGGTCCTGGCACTCATAATCACTGCTGATCAGTTAATTGCAAAGTAGTACCACCACTGGGGTATGGAAATTATATGGTAGATAATTACCAAGTAAACAGCTGCTTTTGTTTCATTCGATTTCACAGCTTTGCAAAATTTTTCATGGTACTTCATAAATTAAACGGGTCCCACAAGTGCTGAAAGTGTTTACTATTAACAAATTCCTTGAGTTTCTTCTCACTTCAGATGTCTGCAATATAAAAGCCAGAAACCATGTGTTGGAGGATGCATTATACCATTCAATCTGGAGTACAACAACTAAAAAAGAAAGGTAAGTTTATATGGAAGACTATACTTAGAAGTCTATCTGTGAGGCACAAGACACTAGTAACTTCTCCATTACTGCTCAGGGTCATTGTTCATAGCCACCACGTGTCTTTACCCAGCCCTGGTTTTCTAACAAAAATAAATACAAAACTAATATTTTGAATTGATTAGTCAGACACATTCAGTTAAACAGGAATCGGTACATATGCACTGATTAACAGCCTGCTTAGTTCCACTGCAGACATACTGACAGGCATCAGGTATTGACAAAACAGCTCCCAAAAGTAAAAAACATTCATTGTTTAACTGTAGAATCAAATCAATCATTAAAAAATGAAACTGTGAAGAGCTGGAGAGGTTTCTGGCTTATCTTTGTCAAAGGTTCACTCTGTCAGACATTGAGATGGGCAGACCTTGGTCTTTCAAACATTGCACACTCCAGCCTGTCTCCCCCAGCAATTCAGTGACCTCTCTAGTGAGGGAGAACCCCATTTAAACACTCAGTCACAGGGGGTTTATTCCTCTGTATTCTCAGGGTTTGCCCTTTCTAGATAAAACCAGTACTGTAAACTCAGCAGGAGATTAAGACAAAGTTCTCAAAACCAATGGTTCAACCATTGTCCTTCGACAGCTCTCAAGGGTGGGATCGAGATAAGGCACCTCTCAGAAATAATTTCTTTTTTCCTGCTTCTCCCTCTCCGCTGCCTTTTAGACAAATACGCTGGGTTAATGCATCTAATGCATAGAATTTAAAAGACAATAGTCATAAATACCGTAAAAGAGCTTCAAATTCTGTCATCTATTTTCAGAGCTTTAGTAATGATAACATATTAAAGGTACAAAATTTTAAAACAGACTTCCAAGTTATTCTCTTAACTCCCATTACATTGTGGTTTCTTCTGTGAAAAAGATTTAAAATATTTGTTGGATGGTACGAAGACACATTGAGAAACTGAGTTGCACAATTTCTTTAACTCTGTGTATTGTGTATTTTCCACTGGTAGACAAAGATCTTCAGTGAAAGGATTCTCTTTTCTAAAATGCTGGGATTTGCGGGCACTAATAGGTCTTAATGGCCCTGTTCCCAGTTGTTTGCCCCTGGGGTCTGGCCCCAGGGCTCCATTGAATTCCAAGCTTTCAGTCCTTGCCTGAGCTGCTCTGTAGGCTCCTACCTGTTTGTCTCCAGGTTTGTCTCCCGGATGGGCCTTGGAGCCCTGTGCTGGCTGCACCCACACTGCAGATGTGTGTTACTGCCACCCCCAAATCCCGGCTTTGGCTTCATCCCCCGGATGGATTTTGAACACACCTGTGGCTTTGTCTCCAGTCCTGCCCCTGGCCCTTTCTCTTTTTAGCCCTTACTGGGCTCCCTGGAAGGACCCTGGACCTGGTTCATCCCATGTCTGGGGCTGTTGATGGATCCTGTCATCAGCTCCTGTCCCTGTCTGATACCATGGCCAGTCCCTGAAGGGATCAGTGAGGGCACTGCCTACACAGGGATCACCCTCAGCCCCAGTATCACCTTCCCCGAAGTGGTAGCAGGCCCTTGGTTACATAAAACAAAAATCTACAAAACTGCTCTAATAACAGCACTAATAATAATAATTAGTTTTCAGCCTCAGCAAAAACTAAACAGAAATGTGGAACTTCCTTACTCTCCCCCTTTAAGCAACTGAAGGTGAAATGAGTTGTTCTGAAGTCCTGCTCAATCCACCCCACAAAGTGCCTTCTGTCACAACTGATTTAGATGGATGAGGTCCCATAAATATAATTTCATATGATGTGCTGTAATTGCCATAAGCCATAAGTTAAGCTAATTAATTTTCAAAGTAAGGACACTTGTCAGTTACAGCCTTGAAGTTTCCACCCATTAATTGTTAAAATTCTTCCAGGTGAAAGCAAAGAATTGGAAATCTTCAAGCCTTTCAAACGTAGGAACTTCTATGGTGGCACAAATTGAGAATGGCAGGCAGTCATAGCCAAAGGTTACTTATCTCAGAAAAACAACTCTCATTTTAACTCAGATATGCACATGACCACCTAAGGAGCTGACTCTATTGATGTGTACAGAAAAGAACTCACATAATTAAGGGCAGAAATAAATTTTCATGATTGGAAAAGGAGCTAATTTTACCTGCTGAAAGTATACTAACCACTACATGGCTTAAAGAAAATGGAATACAGAAAACCAGATGGACTTGTTTTTTCAAAAGAGTGTATTTGTGCTTCACAGAGCACCCTGATGTATGAGCATTTGCATTGTTGTACACAATTTGAGGAGACATATGAGAGTCAGGGGTCAAATTTCCAGTAAGCAATGTTGCATAGAACATAATTTTATCATTTATTGGAAGAATGATTACTTCTGAACTCAATATGTCAGTATATATAATCAATGTGTGTTGACCTATGGACATGCTGAAGTTTATCAGCAAAGGCTTCCACCTGCCAGTGAAAAATCTAAACTCCATTTATGTCAGTATTCTGCTCCTGACTGTTCAGATGCAGCAGGAAGAGACTCTTCCCATAAAAGTTACATCGTGCCCCAGTATGCATTGTTGTAAAGTCTGTCACCCCACTGATTTTAATGGTGTTATTTGTTCATTACATGAGCACCCGAGAGCAGAATTGCTGTTGTATGACCTCAGTGTTCACTCAGCACCGACAGAGCGACGCTGACTGTTTGCCAAACATGAAATTGAGTTTTAACGTTGTTTTAAAGACCTATGAGGTTCTGCATAATTTAATAAGTTGTCTATTAAATTGAATTGCTGACTCTAAGGTACATATATCATTCAATTCAGATCTATTGATCATACAAAAAATGCGGCTAAAAGTGTGTGCAACACTTGCTATAAATTTCTATAAACCAGACTCAAAATGCACTGTTGGCCAAGGTACAAAAGCCAAACAGACATCCTTGTTTCAGTCTAAAGATCTGTTCTCTTGATAACTTTAGCCTCCAGGCAAAAGGCAATTTCATATCACAAAAACACTATCTTATTTTATTTTATTTTATTTTATTTTATTTTATTTTATTTTATTTTATTAGAAAGTACTTCAGACAGTATTTGCATATGGGATGCTTGTACACCTGAATGCTGAATTATGAGGACTTACGTCACACTGATAAATTGTTTTCTTTGCAGTTTATATGCAATAGCTATGCATATAATTTGCATATTATAAGCATAGCTACATAATAGCTATGTAGCATAGCTTTCACAGGCTGATACCAATTCGAATAAAGAAAGCACTTAGCTTTCAACTTAAAAGAGAATAAAGACTGAAAATACTCTGAAAGGTAATTAGGTAATACTTTTAGTATTTTGCTGTCATTTTGTTAATCACACATATAAATGGTAAAAATGACCATACATTCACTTTCATAACTACAATCATTTTACGACTGGCATTGTATTGTGACCCAAAAATCACAGATGGTATTAAAGCATTCCAGACAAGTAAAGAACTCCCTGGAATTACAGGAAAGATTAGCAGAATAAACACTTCCAGTCTTTCTTGCTACGTTTGTTTAAATAAGAGAGAAGATGGAGACACTAAAAACAACTGGAGAAGTCACAAGTCTGACAGAACGCCCTTAACTGGACACTCCCTTCCCCAAAGTCCTTCACATTAGCCCAAGCATCAGCAGACTGTTGTTTGGTCATCTTTTGGACTATAGCTTCTCAATTTACCAGCCCTTATCAGCAAGAGGCCCAGGAATCCCAAGCCTGTTTGTTTCAAGTCTATTCTCTCCAAAAGGCTCCCTAGAGTAGCTGCCATTTGCAGTTCTAGACAAAAGAACACATTATCACTTGCGTTGTTTTCAGCTCTCCTGAATCTTCCTTAGCTTCACTCTGAATCCCTAAGGAATCCTGACCTCTTCACTGTAAATTTGGACTGTAAAACACCTGATTTATATCTATTTTATCTACTTGTCTGGTATGGTTCTTGCAGCATTTAAAATACGTTTGTGAGCCTGATGGTAACAATAAAAACCGTAAAAATAATAAAAGAAATATTTTAATTGCTTATGATAAAGTGTTATTCCAACAGACTGAATGAAATGTTACCATCCCATGGTTGTGTTTTACTCCTAAAGAAGACCAGAGCCTGGATAATGTGGATAGATGCACACACAGTTTGTAATTACGGAAAGAGCTGTCAATAACACCCCACCACTGTCACTTTTATTGCCTGACTCCCCCTCCCATAACACCACCTCATTTGTATCCATGGTAAGATGCCAAATTGCTTTATTTCCAAAGTGTATGACTACATTTAAAAAAAGCCTTTGTGTGCAATATATTCCACAGTGCTTACTCTCATTAGTATTGCCTCAGCATGCATGGATTCACGACCAGCATCCTTATTTCATATGGAGGCATCCTTTAAAGAAATTGGATGCTAGAGGGTCTATATATCAATGTTATGATGCTGTATTTTTCACGAAATCTGTAAATAAGGTCAACACGATAGGGATATTCCAGATGACAGAATCTCTAATAGTTTTTGAGGAGCAGCCTGTTTCCCTTTAAAAAGTCAATTTGCTTTCAACCCATGCCTATTAAAAAGTGCACTTAGTCTAGCAGGGGCAAAGCACAATTCCAGCAGTTTTCATGGCTCTGGGTAAATATTGCTGGGGTGATGTATGCAAGGGTAGCTACCCATAGCTGAGGAGGGACAGTAATGGGGACTCTGGATCATTGCAAGTGGCTTTGTTTGACTCTCTATTTTAGAGTCTCAAACATGATGAATTCATAACTGAGATAGTATGGCAAGAGAGAATAAACAGCAGCATTGGCCTTGTGAGAGCTGTACTTTAGAGAGCCAAGAATGCCATTTGTGTTGCTACACATGAAAATTTAAATAGCTTAAGCTTCTTTCAAGACTTTGGACCCAATCCTGATTCCCTGGGTATCACTGACTTCAGCAAACGGAAGGTCAGACGATTTCACAATAGAGGGATTTGTAGTTCTCCTCCCAGTCCCTGTTAGTAGCTAATTAGAGCCCACTACAGAACTTTGAGCTCAGGTCAGAGGTACCAATAGGATCCAGGCCTCCAGTGACTGAAAGTCACCACAACGGAGCAACTAAGAAGTAAAATTTCCCCCCATCCCTGGAGGGGATGAATCTAATTCCTTGTGATCGTGGATCCCCTGTACATAAATCACCACTGTAAAGAGAGTGGTAAGAAAGGGGAGAAACAAGAATTGGAAGAAAATACAGAGGTGGGAAATAGAAAAGCAGATATAAAGGGAATCAAATGAGGCAGGCAAAACCAGAGATAAAGCAGTCCAGATATTCAGGCCAACATCATTCTTTGTCTTAGCTAGAAAACGAAAAGAGGGAAACTATATCAATATGAACAAATGTGAATAGAATTAAAACGACCAGAAAAAGACAAAATAAATTAGATTATTTATAACAATGGGGTTGTAGTTGTGCATCAAACACCTGGTTTCTGTCCCATTCTTATAAAGTTCTCTCCCTTCTGCCACTGCTTGACTTAGATCCTGTAACTGTCCCCAGAGCATAGGGAACAACAGGTTACCAAAAATGGGTTAGCAATAATAACAGGAAAGGTTTGTGTTTCTGCTGATGAATTCTCATTGTACTGATCAGTTAGTCCACAGCAATTTAGCAACTGGTCTCTTTCAAGAAATAAGTGATCAAACAGTGGACATTTAATCTTTAAATTGTCCTAATCTACTTATTTACAGAACTTTTCAACAACTCTCAGTTTTCATTTTCTTCTTCCTAGTGCAAAACATCTTCCTCTTTAGAATGGAAAGTGTATTTGAGTCCTGTTCGTTTCTTTCAAGATTTTATCTCCTGGCTCAGGCTCTGCCTGTGAGCCCATCCCAAACTGTTCATGTTCCTTTTGTTCCGAGGTGCAGCCACATGTTCCTGGGACCATTCAGGTGGGGAACCCACCTGCTGGGTCTTGGAGCCAGTGTGACGGGACATTTCCCTTCCACACCAAAGAAGACACATAATCACTTTGTCACTTTCATGGCACCTATTTTACTGCACAGGACTTTCCCTTTTAGAGAATCCCCCTAATTCCTTAATTGCTGTCTACTAAAGACCACTTGTTTTGCAGCACTGATTAGCTTCGGAGTGCATACAACCGTTTGTCAGAGGAAGATTTTTATATGAAATGAGCAGGATTTATTTTACAGGGTAAACCCCTCCACTGTATCTTTGGCACAATATCCCACATTGTCAGTGCATTCAGCTGAGTCTATTGCCACCAAACGCCCCAAAAGAATGTGGGAGCCTAAGCTCAGTGCACTATAGTAGAGAAAGGCATAGGGAGAATAGTTAGCTCACAAAGAAACTATTAGTGGCATTAGCAGAAATTAGCCACATTAGTGGCACCATTCAATCCCTCTGTGTTCAGTGGATTTCAGGATTCCTACTGTGACTTGTATTTGTTCATCTCTTGTTCCTAAGGAAGTGTCTCAGGTTTTCATCTGTACCTACCATACATTAATTAAGTCTTATAATCTTATCCAGTGTGCTATGTAATTTCACAAAAGAGTCAGCAACTTCAGGCAGGGTTTGAAGGTATCATTCCACTTTCACTCTTGTGTGTTTGTTGCTTCTGGTTCATCAAAACCAAGAAATTTTTCTACCTAACCTTTCCCTACCTAATCTTTCCCTACCTATTTTTTCCATTTTGTGGGATATAATGTAGCTTCAACTCCAAAAAGGCCATAGAAGTGCCCTTCTTGAACCCACCTCCCTAGATATTTCTATGCATTTTAGCACTGTAATATCTCATTCACCACACTGTAGTTTGTGTTTATTAGAGGAATGTAGGAATTTGTCCTACATAGGATACCACTTCCTAGACAAGAGCCAGGCTGTTATCTGTCAATCCTTCCACTTTTCATAATCTTCTGGCAGAGATTTTACCACAGGAACAATGCTAAAGAATAGTCTGTAATTCACTCATGTTCTTATCCATCCATATCACTAGCAAAGGAATGTTGGCAAATACAAGTTTACTCTTGCAAAAGTTGTTGCTGAAGTTAATATTCCCATGGAGCACAGGAATATTGAAGCACCATCTGGCAAAGTTAAACTCAAACAGAGTCAAGAGTCCTGAATTCTGCCATCAGTTCCTCTGACATATTTTGAGTAATATTCTCAAATAAAATACAATAAAATAAAATAAAATACTTTTCTTGAGTCTCCTTATGTGTTGAACAATCCTTCAGCACCTTTTAAAGTTAATAGGCATCTGCAGCCAACTATTAAACACTTCTACTATAAGCTGATTGGAACAAACATGTCTTGGTGTCAAACTCCCAAGCTCAACTTTAAACAAAGCTTTGGAGAAAAAACTGTTACACAATTATTAAAGTCAAATGGAATTTTTTCAAAAAGCTTCATGTCTGATTGAGATGACTGCTATTCAGTATTTTATCTGCAATTCAGTAAAATAAAAAAGTCTTTAGTTTGCATGCCTTTTTATGTACTAACAAGAATATATTTTAAAGTCTTATCCTGATACTGATTGAGTCTTTGTTGGCATTTGGCATTAGATTTCCTAATGTAACTCTTGGAGCTCTTCCAAAGAAGAAAAGAAGGGGAGACAGAAGAGGAGGGAGAGAGAGAAGAAATAAAGAGAGAAAGAAAATTTGATTTATGTTATTTTTTGGTTTTAATCACTTCTCTTTAAAATAACACACAATGAACTAGAGGGTTTCAGTGGTAAATGCTGAAATATTATAAGCAGTTCAAATGACTGTGGATTCTTCCCATCTGTCATGGACTGCAACTGAGCAGCATAAGAGAAAAGTGATATTAGTTTCAAACCAAAAATAAATCATCAAGCCAAGTCTGTATGTCTAATCCTACCTACACTGCCCTACCAGTGACCTTTCCATGGCCAGGACAAATCATATTCTGTAGGGAATTCATAAATCCATTCTTCATGCTAGCTCGTTTTGGCTCTTTTTGTGGGGAAAAAGAAAACCTCAGATCCCTCACACTGAACCCACCACATTAATGTTTCAGACTTTGGCAATCCTAAACTTGCCTCCACCCCAGTCCAGCCTGACTGCTTTCATATTGAAGATCTCTGAAATTGTCCACTAGGACATTATAAGGGCTAAGCCATTAGCAATTGATACCTGTCCCCAAAGCATTCCTGTAAAAAGGGAAAAATAATGGAATCTCACTCCAGACATGGATCACAAACCAGGAGATAGACTTTTACAGATACAAGAATAAATGCAAAGATAATTTCTGCATATGCTTAGCATCTTCTTCCAAGGCCTAAGCAGGTGCACTTACAGGAACTGTAAAATCCACTGAATTCTCTTACACGGATCAAAGCTCAAAGCTGCTTCTCTTCCACACAATTGTTTCAGGCCAAGCTAGATTAATTTTTGAAGTTAGATTCATCCTGTTATAATCTTTCTTACATATAATCTTCATTCATTCATAAAAGAGCCTGATTAGTTTGTGCTACTTGTTTGAGAAAGGCAGCACCAAACAAACCCAGCAACTGGAACCTATTGGCACAAGGAAACATCATTCTTATTTTGAGATCTCATCAATAGTCCAGAAAAGGGAAGTGAAAAGATGTTCTGCACAGTAGGCTACTATATGAAAACAAAGTATTTACGCTGTACTGCCGTGCTTTAAGATGTGTATTTTGGAGTGGGAAAAAAGTAAAATTTCTCACAGATGACAAATAAAATAACAGACATACAGAATATGTGAAATAAAACAGGCCTAAAGTACCTTTTGTGCCTGAAAATTCAAGTGCCCGAAAGAACAGGACTTCTAAAAAAAGTCTTTATGTGACAAGGTCCAAGGCCAAACAAGATGTTTGTATTTGAATCTGGGAAAGGACTCAGGCTTCCCAGATCCACATCTTAAACAAATGATTCGCCTTTGTTTGCTTCTGAAAATGCTAATTTTCACATACAAGTTACTAGTGTGCACCTATGACCACACATGTTTGTGAGAGCAAATTTAGAGATTGCTTTCTCAAAGCTAACTCATGAATCCAAACTTAAAAAAAAGTCTCCACACAAAAGATAAGTTTTTGCAGATAAAGGATCACAATTTCTAATCAGTTTCATTGATGTTCAGTGTTTCTTGTTGCCATGGTAACCTACACACACAATAAATGGTGTTTTGTTTAATCAGTCCTGAGAAAGAAGTCCGGCCATGGTGAATCAGACTGAATCAGAAACAGTTTCCTTTACTACTCTAATCAAAATAACTTCAGTGTAACTACAGGACAATTCCAATCAACAAGACAGGATCAGGCCGTGAAATTCAGATATCAGTCCTGTTTTCAGACACTCCACCCAGAAGCTCAGATGAAAGTTTTACTTCTATTTCAAAGACAGGAGTTTCTGCAGGATGGGATTAGTTCAAGGTTCAGATTTTATCTCTCCTTTACTGCAAGTAGCTTGTACCAGGCTGAAGTCCAGCAGCGGCAATAGAGGTTCAGAGCCAAAAAAACCTCAGAATTATTTTAGGCTCACATAATACCTGAAAATAATACATGAAAAAATAATTCTAAAATAGGGAAAATGTCCCATATTTAACAACAATGGAAATAAAATTTCCAAGTCAATGATTTGAGGCTTCTATGGCTGGAGTCTGCTTTGCACCAGGGGGAAAAAAATATAATTAATATATAGCTGTACATTTTTAGATAGAAAAATAAAAATCATGTAAACTAAAGTCATTGAGGAATAGGAAGGTTTCTGACATTCACAGAAAACATTTATAAAAGTGGCATTCACATGGCTGGTCCTAAACCAGTTGTGGAATGGAAAAGGATTACCTTTGATGTATGAAGATCAAAACCCCCATTTTTTTTCAAGTAATAAGATCTCTCTCAGATGGATTTCAGTAATATGAACATGTTTTCCATGGCATGGTAATAAAAATAAAACAATGCAATAAAACTACATCTAGGACTAAGTTGCTCTTGAATTTTTTGTGGAACGTCAAACAAACTCACAGCTGGTGTTAACTGTTTCTAATGTAACAGTGATATGCAAAGAAAAATTATAAAAGCAATGTGGGTTTTGAAATAATTTTGCAGCTCTGGTGACATCATAACAAGCTTGATCAAGTGGCCTATGATACATCCACAACTGTAACAATTTTTTCCAGAGTTTTAAAGGAGCTTTAGTAATGTGGGTGGAGAAGGAATAAAATGCAAAACTTTTCTTTTTATCTGTTTTCAATTCCTGCTCAGACTATACCATGAACTTCATTTCTTTCTCCTGCTAATCGTACCTTCCCTCCTAGAGGCACTAAAACCTCAACATTATCAGAGCCATTGCTTTCATCACAATTTCATAAGTAACTAATTTTTTTTCAAAGCAAACCAATTTTTTTTTTGAGTACTTGATCCTCGGATTTTCAAGTACTGCTGATTTCAGTATATTAGAGAACATTTCAATGCAAATAATTTAGAGATAGGTAAGATGAAAACAGAGGTTCAGTGTGAGATAGTGGAAGAAGTAGGAACAAGACTGCAGTTCTGAGAGAGGGAACCCTTTCTACCCATTGAGCAGAATCTTTCACATGATTTCTGAATTTCTGTGGCTTTTCTGTTCAAGACAGGACAAGTACAAGTGAGGGCTATTGAATGCCATGCCAAAGCCAAGGGAAAACATAAGAACAGAAAAAATTACTGTGGCTATCAAATTCACATTCCTTGTGGATGGCACCTTGGTAATAACAGCACACTGAATTACTTTGTTTTAACATATTTGTGATGGGTTGTTTCCAGTGAAATGCTACATATTATGAAAGACTGCTCAGCCAGAAAAAATGCCAAACATGCTATTTTCTGTCTTTTGTTAAAAATCCTGCTCTGGCTCCCATTGGTACCAGTCGTGTAAACTCAGGGAAGCACCTGTACATTTACTCATTTCATCTATTCAGTTCACTCACAGAACCAAGTTTCCACTGCAGTCTTTGCTTTTTACCTAATTTTCCGTCTGAGCTGGCAGAAGATCAAGAAGGTCAAATGATTTGCTCGGGATCACATAATGAGTCAGAATCTTGAGCCCAGATTAAATGCAGAACAGTCTCTGGCTCCAGTGCACGGGACTTGCCTACTCAGTAAACCACACCAGTTCCAGCTGTTTTCCCTCCTCGCATGAACGGAATATGAGGAAGTTTGTAGAGAATCTGTCTAAAGCAGAAAACCATCCAGCAGCAGGCTGTCTGTAGTGAAATGCTGGATTTAAGGTGGGGATAAATCAATACCCAGAACTGTGTGCTACCTGGTATTGTATTTTCCATTTCTTATACCCTTCAAATATCTGCCTTGTCCAAGAAATTGGGAAAGGGGCTTTTAAAATTTTTGTTATCACATGTAATCTCTGAAGACAGAAATAAACAAAAAGAACATATTTCACCACAGAACACTTTCTGCAGCTGCTGGAGTTCATGTTTTCATTCATTTGGTAGATGGAGAAGATGCATCACTATTAGTAAAATCACAGCAGAGGAGAAGCCTAATCTAGATGAATTACAAGCAAGAGTCAGTGTTTCAAATATTCACCATAGATACAAATTAATCTTCATGGCAGAATTAGAGAGGTCTTACATTCCTGAAGGGGAATTTAAGAGTACATATAATTTCTACCAGAGTAAGGTAGGAGCATTAGGAATTATCACTGCAGCTTGAAGCTCTCAATTTTTTTTAACATCTTGTCTGAGTTAATAAATTTGAGCTTTAATTAGGTCAGGGCTGAAACTTATCTTGCATGGGAGACCACTATAATACCAAACTTAAAGGGAAGGTAGGGAATCTGATGCTATTCTACCATCAATGCAAGTTCTGCAGCAGCCTAGAAAACCAAGGTACACTTTGTTTAATTAATCAGTTACAGGGTTAATTTAAATTAAACACTATTCCTAGTAGTAATGCTGCTGAATACCTTTGAAGAAAACTACGTATGTCACAAACAAACAGGTGAGAGACTCCTGATTCGTTCATCAGTGTTGTCAGCCTAAGTAACCACTTGAATGCTACACTAGTCCCAGCTCTATCACTATTTACTGCTATGGCAGACAATAGATCTGTTATTTACAGTCTCACCAAGTCCTATCCACTAAAAATTGACGTTGTGGCCAGTCCAGCTCTTACCACCCTGACTCTGTCAGACCTTCCCCTTTGATTCCAACAAACATTTAGCAAATTCTCTATAAAAGGCCATCCAAAGGCAAAAGCCTAGGAACACTTCAGCATCTACCAATAAGTTGGACTGTAACTGTCACTGAATTCCTCAGCTCTATCAT
Organism: Certhia americana; assembly: GCA_018697195.1. NCBI lineage: Eukaryota > Metazoa > Chordata > Aves > Passeriformes > Certhiidae > Certhia > Certhia americana. The sequence goes on from CM031863.1 coordinate 5,277,412, forward strand.
CATTTGTTGTTCCTATTACCAGCAAAATCCCACATGCAGGAAGTGAACTGGGAGATCATCCTCCAAGAAGATGCACATGCCTCTGGACGAGGCACCTTGTATCATCATCCTAAGTATGGCTCTCTGCATAGTGCTTGGTTTCCATCAGTCAAAACCACTTCCTGCCCTCTGGTAGTGCAGAGACTAAACTGCACCACTGAGATACAGACACACCACAGCTTAAAAGAATGCCCTAAAAATAGATACACCCCCCATGATCCAGCTCTAGGATGCTCACACCCAAGAGGGTGCACTTTCTCACATACCCACTAGATCATAACACCACAGAACAGGAGTATGAAGGTGCTGACCCTCAGGGAATAGCAACAATTCAAATTATAACACTGCATGTCCCCTGAAATACAGACTGCCATGAATGCATTAAACATGTCCTGCCTTGACATCCACCAGAATGATGAATAAAGTTTAAGAGCACTTATTTTCATCATATGTGCTCACCAGTTTGCTGGCAAGATGCACAAACTATTTTATACACCTTTAGGGTAAAGGCTGTTTTCAACAGCTTCTTGCTTAATACCTTCAGAACTGAATCGTAATGGTGACACTCACTCATCCATCCTAGAGCAGGAATATTCTGCATTGCTTACAGAAGGAATTCCCTCGAGGAGGAGAATGTGCTTTCTTCTCCATGTTGCACTTGTCCGACCTTATTTTCTCTAAAACAAAGAAAGATCACTATGCATACCAATGTGTGCCTGCACCTCTCTTTGTGTTTCTCTGTGCATGTGTGTGTGTATATATGTATAAATTTGCATATTAAAAGCTTGACAGATTAATTCACTGTGTGCACGCTTGCTTCCAAGGAGCACGCCAAGCATCTGGCTTAATGTACACTGGGAAGGGCCTCCAGGGATGAGCACAATACCTGAGTCTGCCTAGAACAAACCAGAACCACTTCCACTCACAGAGGATGTTAACAGGGCCATAGCCCCCAGCTGCTGCCAGCACACTTTCTTTTGAAAGTTACAAGATAAAGTTCAACTTCATAATTCCTTGCGAGTTCACACAAACAAAATTGACTCATAAGAAAATTGCTGGGACTTAAAAGCTGTGAATATAAAACTACAAAACTCAGATTTGAGGCTGACAATGGCCTGGTCAAATATGCGTAAAGCTCTCAATCATATATTATGAATGTCAAGTAAAAGAAAACGTTAATATTCTGACTCCTCTCATGGTTGTCTGTGACCCAGTTATTTCCATTAGTACTACTCACACCCTTAGTGCAACATTTGCTTTGACAATCTGAGTTTGTCTGAGGTGAAACTCACATCATATTATCATCTATCCAACAAACTGATTTTTAAAAATACAAGAGAGACAAGTACACTGATTAGAATACACTTTCTAGTGGCAATGAATATCTCAGCTATGAAGAAGCTATACCCATTTTGCTCAGGCAAACTTGTTGACCTGTTCATCGAACACAGACAGCTCCTTAGCTGTGATCAGAAACCCTAAATGGACAGGAAAATCAGTGGAAATTACTCTTATTACCTTGCTGCAGCTTAAATGCAATCTCAATGCACTTAAGGGACATATTACCTTGTTAGAGCTCTGCAAAGATTCCTTAATTGTAAATAAAAGCAACACCTAAATGTTCTAAATGCTTTTTATTGTTAAATTAGTAGTCATCACTTCTGGGGACATAGTTAATCAAGCAACACAAACCAGATGAATATATGTTTTCTTTGGATGCAGAATAAACACTCATCATATTTAATAAAAGTTATTATGAATTCATGCTGAATCAGAAGAGGAAGAACAGGCCAGTTTTGACTGCACTCAGTCTGCTGCAGTGTTGCTCTCAGGATTTTATTGCACTAACACCTTCGTGTTTTGAGTCAGGCCACAGCTGATGTAATTGTGGGCCACCATGTGACCTCTAGGAGGAACACTGGCCAGTGTGACTTGGGTGTATCCTGAAGATACAAAAACAAGAAGTCAAATAAAAAAAACTTCATACGTATGGCAGCTTCAAATTCTCATGGCTTAAGCAAATCTCATGATGCTTTGGAGGCTCACTGATGGGCAAGGGAGGAGAAACTTACTCTTGTGGTTGGCAGTGCTGCTGATATTTTAGAAATGATGGCATAAGAAAGATACTTTGAGAAAATCTAGCACTCACAGCCAAGAGAGAGGCAAAGGGCCTTCCTTTCCAGAACCCTTAGAACTGCCCAAAGAGCACTAATATCCAAATGACCTCCTGTGGTGACCCCTTCTCTAAAATGACCTGGCATTTCTATTCTTGGAGATGTGGATCTGGGAAGCTCACACTTCACCACATCCTTACAGAAACTGTGGGGATTCTTTTTAGAGTCAGGAAAAAGCATTTCCTATTTCCTAAAAGTACTCTCTCTAGGAAGTGCTAGATTTCAGGATCATGTATACCCAAGGATGCCTCTCCACTCACCCTCCTTCTTCCAGATAGTAGGGATAATACACATACACAGATGGACATTTTTACTTGCAGATACAGAGTATGATATCAGACCAATATGATTACTATTTCACCCAAGATTTTACACACAGAATACCTTTAACTATCATTAGTAATGACCTTTTATCGCAGGCTCACAAAACACAAGAATAGATTTGTCTGAAAGACATTTTCACTTGTCCTCCAAGTGAAATAAGGCATCTTTGAGAGGCTGAGTTGCACATCAAGAAACAAGAATTGTAAATAAGGAAGTACTTTGACTAGTGCAGAAGATTGATACAGCACCTGACAGCTTTCATTACGTAAATCTAATTTATTTCAGTAAACAAGTGACTGGAATCATGCATCATTTCTAAACGAGCTGACCCTCAGGTTTACATGGTTGGCTGATATGGGTTTGAAAACAGGAAACTCCAGCTGTAACATGAGTGACCCAGACAGCAAAAAGCTAGACACCAAACTAAATTGGAAGGCAGGAAGTCAAAGTTCATGCTCATACCACAAACAATACAAAAATAATGAAGTTCCTCTGAGATACATTTGGCAAAGCCAAATGTCATTGTGAAGTATAAAATATAAAAGAATGTATAATATAAATGTTTATAGAAAAACAGAGCAAAGAATTGTTGACAATTTTCCAACAGTGTTCCAAAGAGCTAATCTATCTGCATACATTTTCATAAACACTATATGTCCTCAATAAACTGAATGCTGACAGGATGCCTAACTCCCTCAGGTTCTTTTAACAAGGCCATGCAAAAGCTCTGGGGTTTGATATTTTTATTCTTTGGTTTCCTAAACCTTTATTTTAGTTCCTTCTCAGCTCCCAGAATACTGCTAGAGTCCCTGCTCTGTTAGTCACTTTTCTGCTGCTCCTCTGACACTCTATTGTAAAGCAATGTTTACTTCTCTAAGGAGCAGCCTCTCGGCACTTTTGAGCTCTAGAGTGTTCCACAGGTTCACACAAAGCCTTTACAGCCCACATCCAGAAACATATCACATCCTGTTTGCATCAGAGCTCCCCAACGATTTCCCCAGCAGCTACACTTGGTCTGTTGCTGTTACCTCCTGGGACCACATTTCTGCACAAACACTACAGAGATGAGGGGATGTGCCTACAGCAGAGCCAAGTGCTCGTTTTGGGGACAAAATAAGCCAGTGCAGAAGAAAGTCTAACATCAAACAGGGGTGCAGCTCTTCAAGTCAGGGATAACACTGCTGAAGCAAATTGAGAGATTTACATCTGGGCAACTTGTGGTTGCTGGATCTAGACCTACACAGGTCCCTGAAAGCAGGAGTTTTATTCTGCACCAGGGCTGCAGCAGTTACACTCAAATTTTCATAATTCCACTCTGCAGGAAACAATGGAAGCTTTAAATTTAGTTTAATGTACATTTAATTTATCTGGAACTATAATTCATCCCTAAATTCCTGACTAGGTAATCTGTCTAATCACCTGCTATGTGTTCCAGCTTCAGGGCTCCTCTGCACCCTTGTGTTTTGTAACCAACCTCCCTTTGCTCCAATCTGTCCCACAGCCTTGAGCTCAAAATCTCCAAAGGTAATTTCTGCCTCTGCCTCTCTGAGAATAACCCTCATCCCCATTATGTCCATGGAGAAGGAAGGATTGATACAACTGCATCCTGTATATCCTACAGAAGATACTTCTCTGCAGAACTCAGGCACTAGAGCCTGCAGATACAGAAGGTAAACTCTGCATTGTTAAACATCTGCAAGAGCTCACAGCTGATCTAACACTTCACCACACAAACAACATTGGTATTTTCCACAAACCTTGCTCAGATGACTTTTTCTCTGAAGTTCCTTTTTAATTTAGTTCGGTTTTTTACTTTCCAACTTCTCGTGTTTATTCCCCTGACTTGTTTATTACAGTGAAACAAAAAATGTTATCCCCTGTTAAAAGAGTGGCCATCAAGCCACTGCTGGGTTTAGCCATGCCCTAGTGACCTCCTGAAGCCAAAGGACTTCAGCACATGCATGTCTTGTGGAACCAACTTCTGTTTGAGCATGTGGATAGATTCTTTCAAATTGCAACACATGGGAAAACGAAAACTGAAATCGGACAGGCTGAAATAAAAGACAGGAATTTAAAAAAGCTTCCTCTATATTGAATATATCTTTTCATAATAGGCTGAGCAATTTCTGTGTAAAAAAAGGTTTAGCATTTGAAACTCTAGTAAAATAGTGTTAATTCACCTGACAAGAGTGCAAACCACATGTTCAGTAGCTTTCTAAAAGCTTTATTTCTGTTAGGTTACTGCTTACACAGAGGTCAGTAGCACATGCCATCATTATTAGTAACTATTTTATTCACAAGAGATGTCAAATCTCTTCAAGGAAAGGCAAAAACTAAAATAATAAGTGAAGTTTCCTTTGTCATCAATACTTTGTAAATGCAAAATAATAAAATGCAATTGCAAAGTGCAAAGTGCAGACCCACAGGCTTGGGTCTACACTTTGAAGATGATGTAGCATTTTGCATTCTGAAAATTTATATACAAATTTTGAGATTATGGAGGCATTCTTCAAATGAAACTTTACTGCCAATATTTACTGTTAAATGTGCTATGACAACACTGAACTGGGTTTGGTGATGCAATAGCATGGGAAGAAACACAAGGCAGGAGCACAGGATAAACTGGTACTAGCGAGTACATTGATCTGTAGTGAAAATGCAGGTATGTAAACCTCTGAAAACCAAACACAACATTTTAAGCTGGATATTTAAGGGCTGGCAATCATTTTAAAGCTACTGGCAATCATTTTAAAGGACTCAGGCTCAGCTTGAAACGTGAAACAAATTGAAGACCATATTAAGGCAATTGAGTATGTTGGAAAATATCTCAGTAACTATTCAGTGAACTTTAGTTTATCCCAATTAAATGCTAGCTTTGTATTTTTCAGTAAAGGCAATTAGTGCAGTTCCTGTAAAACCTCACTGATATATTTACAGTGCTTTAAACCTTTCTTGCACACAATTCCCCATGAGATAAAGAAGTCTACAGTCTCAGGGGGAAAAAATTAAAAAGCAGTATCAAAATGGATACATGGATTTAATGACAGGTTTTGTTTTACTTATGCCTGGTGTTTTTTACATTTTGCAACTTAAGTTGTGACAGAGCTTCAATTTGTTTCCTCACTCAAGTAATTGAAGTTGCAATAGTGTTTCCTGAATTTGCAATTTCAATTGCTCATTCTTCTCCTGAGACTCATCTTTCCTCTTCATAGAGAAGGTTGACAGAATCAGTCAAATATGTCTTATCTCTGTCCCAGATTGGATCAGTGAGAATTAATAGAGAATGTTCTCTGCCTCACCTGGTTTGGCATAGAGGGATTAGAAGAGTTTAGAAGGGGAAAATAATTATTATCCTCTGTGTTTAATTGTGATAATAGCTTACTAACAATCACTTCAGGGAGGAAAAAAAAGCTTTTTCCTAGATATTTACAGCATTTTCCAACCAAGATCTTCTAATTCTAAAGATCTGTATGCAAGAAGTGCACAGAACATGTAACTCAAAGGTGAATGTTGTACCAACATCAAACTGCAGAGAATCTTGGTGCAATACTGACAGGTACACAGAGAGTGCATTCCAGATCTATGTGTAATTAAAGGTATCTTAGGTCATTGCACAGAGTATTCTATGTGAATATAAATGTTTGATTTCCTCTCCCAAAGCAGAGTGGCTTAGCTGTAATTCAGTATTATTGCATAGTTGAGGGCAGCCCTTTGCACATACACAAACACACTAAGCTACCACATGCACTAGGATTTATCATGTTTCCTCAAGCAGGTGCATACAGTGTGGTTTATTATTTATCCCTATACATGCACGTACATTGACACACACTCACTTTAGACCACTAGTGCCTGCCAGCTTTTCTGCTAGCTCAAAAACACAGTGAATATTATTTTGCTCTCTCTAGTGTGCAAACCATCAAAACCAATCCCATTTCACAGCCAGTTCAGTGTGTGCAGCAGACAACTCGCAGGGGCTTCTCACTGTAGGCCTTGAGCCACTCCATGGGAAGAAAACTTCACCTGCACCCAGATTTTCTACCTCAACTCCCATACCCTACTGTCCTTTTTTACAAACTCATGTAAGAGAGCTCATGTCTGAGTCCTGGTGCAGTGGCACTCCTGTGGCACAGCAGGACTGTGCTAACAAGGAACACACCCCCTTTTGCCATTCTTAAGGAAAATCACATATCTTTTTTTTTCCCAAGCCAGCTTGATTTGAACCCAGCATCTTCAAACTATAAAAACATGCCTGTCCATCACTTGACCAAATGGAGCAATTCAATAACTAGCAGATGTGCAAACAAGCTCTCAGAGCATTTACTGGTGTGTCCCCCCAGTCTCTCAAAACACTGCTCTGCATGGCCTAGGACACAGCAGCTCTGCTGAAGCAGCCTGAAAAACAGGCACAGGCAAAGTGTAAATCTTTATAGCAGGAAAAAATGGTTTGCAAGAGGCCAGCTTTGACTTCCCTACTCAAAACAACAGGAATAGGTACTTTCACATGAACTGAACAATAGTAGTTCAACTTGTAGGTTTGCATCTAAATAAATGTTATTGAAAATAAAATCTGATGGCATTTTTAATTAGTTGAGCAGCTTTATGTGACAATTCCCTTACATAAAATGAATAAATATCCAAGTTCACATATGCACTGTGAATTTTTTTTATCTCAAATGCTCTTTCTTACTTTCTTTCTTTCTGTGTCCTTCCAGATAAGGAAATTTGGTATATTTTGGGTATAAATTCAAAACTGATCTCTATTAACTATAGAAAACAGCAAAAGTCTTGTTTCTGCTATAATATCTAAAATGCAATGAACTGCCTGGGCATGTGCACAGCACAAAGCTCATTTCTTAGCTGGCTTCAAATCCCAGCAAATCCCACTCACAAAACAGAAAATGAGCAGAAATGTGAAGTAGTAGGTATTTAACAACAATGCTTAAACAGCAGCAATATGTCATTTTGCTCCGGTCTGAAACTGAACTATTTTCAGTAGACAGAGTTTGGAGCTGATCTTTTTCAAGAACAGGGAGGAGAATTTTTCTGAGTTATTAAATCAGAAGAATTTATAGATTCAGGCACATAGAACAAGATCAGATGTGTCCAACAACTCTTCTTCACATGTGCTGCACCCATCAAAGGATGAGGAGGCCCAACCTGCCAAACAAATGTTTTATATTGAGCTCGAGGGTTCCAAATGTCTCACAACAGTGTCAGATAAACAAAAGGAGACACGAGAAGGTGACAGGGAAGCTCTCACTCAAGTGTTGCTTCTGTTTCGAAGATGAGTGACAGACAAAGAACTTTCCCCCACTTAACAACAAAAAGAAATCTCAGACTTCCCAAGCCAGACAGCCAGAAATATCAAGGCTGTGCAGAATCTTTTCTAAGATGAAGTAGAAAAATATATTTCTGGTTTAAAGAGAGAGCAAATCAAAATAGCATAAATTATGCTTCTAATTGTAACTTGTAATAAGAAAATCGATACCATGGTAATAACACTTCAATAATGTCATTAAATATTAAACTTTACTGACCAAAGAAATTGCCCACTTATCAGTTTAATTTCTTTTCTGCTAGAAAATAATTGTATCAGATAGTAATTGATTGGCTAGTAATAATTCATGTTATGAATGTCATAAATATACATTTACCTTCATGCAAAATTGCTACAAAACAAATCTCCCCAGAAGAAGCATGAGATGGAAGAATTAAAAAAACAAGGAACAACCAGCAGAATATCCATTTTTTTTCTGTGATGGATATTGACTTAAGATACAGTGGAAGAGCTGAAACCACTGCTTGTTTACCACAGTAAAACTGCCTGACAGCACCAGCCAGGGCCTGTCCCAGCACCCCCACGAGGGAATGGGGCAGGCTGGGACAGCTGGGGACACCCCAGGGCATCACCAAAATATGTAATAGAGGCAAGGACAAGGACCAGGGTCTGACAGGGACATGAGCAGACCTGGCTCTGCAGTGCCCACAGCTGGGTGGGGCTGTGGCATCTCACTGGTGCAAGGAGTGATGGCATTGGAAGCTGAAATGGGGTCCTGTGCCATGGGTGGGGTGGCAGAAGTGCCATGGGGGCTACTAAGGGCTCTCAATGTGCCCTGACAGCAAGTCAGTAAATCCTATCCACTGGAACACTATCCACTAAATCCTCTAGCAACCAGTTTCCAAGGCAAAGAGGCACCCAACACAAGAGAAGATCTGTTTTGATAGAGCCACAGCTTGGCACTGGGAAAGCTGCTACACACATTTCCATGTTTGGTTTTTTGACATTTTAAGTAAATTTATTAAGGGGGAAGTCAGCCTGGGGAGATCCCACAGTCTCATTAGAACCTGTGCAAAAAATGGGAAGCCTGTAAAAGCTCAAAAGGAATATATAAAAAGCTTTTTTATATATCACTGGAGAAATGTACTTGTTTCTTTTGATGGGTATAACAATTTTCCTAATTTAAAAAATATTCCTAGCACTTCCCTACTATTTTAAGCCTATTCACTTGAATAAAGTTGCTGCTAATTTAAACCCATGTAAGACAGAAATCAGACATCAGTGCCAATGTCCTCGCTCTGTAAACCAGCAAATTTCCCTCTCTACTAAAAGTGAGATTTCACAGTCAATTTAAGCTGATCTAAGACTGCACTGCTCCTGAACAGGGCAATCCAACTTTCTTTTATCTCCAGCTGCATATTCCCACCGCTTCCCTTGTGTGGGCTCTAGAGATCATACAGCCAAAGGATAAACAAGATCAGCTCACTGATCCTACTGAAAACTAACACTGAAAATACTCAGTTTTCAGCCAGTTTCCAAAGAGATGAAAACACCACTTTGTGTGACAATCTACAGTTAACCCTTGCAGAAATTGATTGTGAAACCTTACCATTAAACATAAGTCCAAAAAAAAAAAAAAGGAATTTATTAATAACTGTTTCAGGCAATTACAATATTTTAGAAGAACAAATTTTTTTTCAGTTTAGAAACCCCCAGTCTTCACAGATGCTGATGTATAAGAAACAAGAGTTAAAATGAAACAAATTTCAGCAAAACACTAATTTTGAAAAAGGTACTTCAAATCTACAAATACTTAGTTTACACGAGAAGTATGATCCAAGGAAAAAACTCATCATGAAAATGTTGTCACTCTCCTCTTAATTTTGCTTTAGCATTTTTCTTACCTGATTGTTTTAAAATTTTATGTATTTTTAAACTGGCTTTGGAGATTTTAATTTGTATATTTTTCAGTTATCTTTTGCTAATTCTGCTTATAAAGCAATTAGGAAGATCTTTTTTCCCCTGTTCCCATATTTCATGTTTGTTAGATTTTATCTGGGCCTTATTGTGATGATAAGCATCCTGTTCCTTTCTGAGGTTTATTTTCTGCTGTTTCGGTTTTTATCTATCTTTTAATGTGTGTTCCAAGATGAAAAAGAGCATCTTTTATGGCAGCTAAAGATACAGCAATAGAATAATGTGGGAAGAACAGGTTGCTCTTATTAAGTTACTTATACCATTATCAAGTGGTTTAATGTGTACATTAGACAGGCAATGTGGATAAATAACATTATCCTAGGTAAAACTCATTAATAATATCAAAATAATTGGCCAAGTTCTGGATTTTGAAAACCATCAAGCTCAGAAGTGCAATCACTGTTTTCAGCCCTGTTCTGATGCTTGCATTTTATAAAGACACACTTTTTAAACTTAAACACAGTCCTTGTAAGGATGGTAACCCATTTGATGAGGTGTCTATGCAGGTGGAATTCCCAGAAAGGACTTCTTAAGAGTTTCCAATTGTCCCCACACTGTCAAAAGTAAATTAAGGGCATCGATGAAGTCTGCTAAAGCAAGATTTTTATTGCAGTCATAATTTTCATGCTGTAAGCACACGAATTAAGACAGGTAAATGTCTTTATTATAAGCCTTTGAAAAAAAATCAAACAGTAACATTTGGTAGATACAGACCTAAACTTGATTTGAATTGAAGACTTAAAAACCTTAGATGATCTGTGCTATTACTGTTCTCTGTAACATTTGGCTTCTTAATGTGTTCTTCTTTTGTAATGTTATTATGAACTGGATTATTACCAATTGCTTGTGTGTGCAGTTTTGCCCCTGTGCACTGATATGTGTTTTTAATACAATAGCCCAAATTCACACACTAAAACATCAGCCAGCATGTAAAGATTATAGAAGTTCTGTGCTGAATGGTTCACTATCAATAAAAGCTCTATGCCTAAACTCTATTTAAACATTAGGTTTTTCATGGTGCCCTCCCAAATCAACAGCTGGGGCAAAAAAGATGACTTTCTTGAAAATGAGCAACAGTCATGTACACACAAACAGATCAAATTAGTAAAAATGGGAAGAGCCTTCTTTTAGGTTGATAATGGCCAGACAGGGATTCTTGGAGATTATTCAGTGACTCAGTAAACTCACTAAATGTGACAAGATGCTGAACCACTAATGGTTTCTGTTCTGACCTTTTCTACTCTTTATCTTTTTGTCTGGTTTTTTTATCATGTACCCTCTTAGGGAAGGAAATATTGCCTTCTTTTATGTTGGGAAATTGCCCAGAACATTGCAGACACTACCCAAACAAGGAGTAACTATAATAATAACAAAAAGAGGAGGAGGAGGAGGAGGAGGAGGCTTACTTGACCCCATACCAGCATTCCCCTAAAGACTCATGATAGATTGATGGAATGGTAACCTGGCTTATTGCTTCAGCAAAATTATCCGTAGTAAATTGCACCAAAATAATTAATGCTATCAAAATTTACAGCAGAAAGGGAGCATTGCTGTGCAATCAAGAGATAGCTGAACATGTTTTTCAGAGAGTCAGGTATGATAGTGAGTGTAGCTACTTCGGAATATACAAGTCCATACCTGTTGTGTTATCCTGAGACAGAGTTAAAGACATCTAGTCACTTCTGCTCCTGACTTCATAATCTTCACCACAGCCCTGGTAGATAAGTCTCTGTGCCCCCAACTCACCATCTCTAGAAGAGAGATGATGGTTTTCTGCATCAGAGCATTTGGATAGCTACAAATAAAATGCTGTATATGAGTTCAATGCCATTAACATACTCTTTCTCCATTGAATAAGGTCTCAAAGACAAACCTTTCCCTTTGATCTTTTTAATGCAGCATGCCCTCTCCCAGTCCCACAACAACACATTTTAAGTAGTTTATGAAAAAAAGGCAAATGTAATGAAATTAACTCTGCAAAGACCTCATTTTCCCTAGATTTGATGATGGAGATTCTCTACTGTGATAACATTTTTTAACCTTTATAATTTCACAAAGTGCTTGTACCAGATTCTGTTAGTCCCTCATATTTCATGACATGTAGTCTCATTTATCTCCTAACTATGAAATACAGCATGAGCATGACATTTCAATTTTATAAACTTGCAGTGCTACAAAAGGAACACTGCCTTCCTGTGTCATTAATACCAACATCATGATTCAGACCCATGGCCTCTAAGTCTTTCCTTTAGGTTAATTTATTGCAGCAATAAACCAATTTCTTTACTTCCTTCTACTATTTTATATAACAGTGTAAAAATTTGAAAAGCGTATCAAAACTTCAGATATCCTTAAAACTCTTTCAATATTTCTATGGTCTTGCATATGTGATTTTGTCACCAGCTTGTGCCTACTGGTGGGGCACCCCACTAGGATTTTTTTGTTGTTGTTTTTGTTTATTCTTATAGCTATTTAGTATATCAGATAATAAAATAATTTGTATAGTTGTCAGAATCTGTCTCCTTAATTAAGAGTGATCTTGCTCTGTATTGCATAGAAAATGTGTACTATAAAAGAACACATTTTCTACTGGAAAAAGAAGCTGTAGGTAAGTAAAAATATAAATATAAATATAAATATAAATATAAATATAAATATAAATATAAATATAAATATAAATATAAATATAAATGTAAATGTAAATGTAAATATAAGTATAAATTTAGAAATCATGATAGAATATGTGCAAAATAACCAATTCCTATTGAAAAAAATTGCCCTAAGATAACAAGCAGATTCAAAGATATTTTTGACCAAGGCTGTATTTGCAGCCTTGCTACTGCTCCTCTCTCTTGCTACTTTTCAACATCCTGCAACCCACAGGAAAGGACTTCTTCACAGCTCTGTATTTTGGTGTGGTTTTAGTTTAAGTCCTGAGAAAAAGACATTTGACTCCACAGGACTGTTTCTCCCATGACCCAGCTTTCAATTTCATTTCTGATTCTGGACAGTATTAGCAACAAAAGATTTAAAATTCTCATAAACTGACTGAAGGTTCCTTTTTTGTATTTGATAGCTTTCCCACTGAAAAATACTTCAGATACTGTATTACTAATATTAATAATTCTAAATGCCCACATGCAGAAAATTTGAGAACGACTTTCTCACATCAGATTCAAGTTACTCAAAATTTCTCCAGCTGGTGCTGGTTCAGACTATAATATACATGGATTTCAACTTTTGAAATATCATTTTTTTGTTGCAGATTGTGATAAGACAGTCAAGACTAGTAGCATTAATAATAAATGCAATTCTGATGGTTTTAGTTAAGGAAATGTAGCTGAATTCAAAATTACTCACTTTGTATTGAGCATGTTCTAAATACAAATGGCAATTTTTTTCTTAATAAAGCGATCAGAAGAAAACATTGATTTTTAAAAATGGTAGAAATCAGTGGGGTTTTATTCTCCAAGCCTTTTAAAATAGAAGGCTTTATCAAGTGAAAGTTTGTTAATCACTGCAAAAAGTATCTTACAAGAAAATACTAGAAATAATTTTTTTAAATGCAGATTAAGAGCTGTAAGCATGTTTAAAACTTAAATTATTCTGCAAACTAATTAATAATATATTTAATATTATTATTAAAAATAAGTGGCACTGCAAAACCTGTGTTAAAGGTTATCTATACACGCAATACAATGCAAATACAAATAATGCATTTCTGCTAAAACAAAACTATGCCAAAGACACAAGTATAAAAGCACATTTCCTTAAAGCACAGTTAATGCATAGAAGACTGTGCATCTTTATGTTGCACTAATGTTTAAGGCAGTTGAGACAACCAAATTAAACATATTTGCATCAAAAATCTGTTTAAAATAATTATAAATTTGTAAATCCAAGTATTCAAAATGATAAAAAATGGAAGAAATCTAGAAAATTAAGATTGCTTGTCATGCTGGATTTGTTTCTAATCCTATCTATTGTACTACAATTCCTATCCATAAAAAAATTTAAATCTATAATTTATGGAAACATCTATAACCTTAAGGTCATCACACAGAAATGCCATTATGTGGAACCTTGTAAAAATGTTGCCAGCAGTACCTCTGCTGTACTCCATAGCTGACATTTCAGCCAGCCTTCTGCAGCTCAGAGTCACAGTAACAAGATTCTGAAGTTTAAATCTCTTTAAAGGAGAAAAGCTGCTTTTTCATCCCTTTCTCCAAGCGTACAATATAATTGGCAAAGTATCAGGAATAATAAGATAACTGGTTGACACAAACCCCAGGAGGAACAGAGCAGCTTTTGTTCTGAGCTCTCATCAAAATCTTGGAAATCTTGCAATGGGAAATGTTGTTGGAATGTACATTCTTATTCAGAGTTCTGACATGTTAGGCCTGCAAGATCTGAAATCTCTTACTTGCTTCCGTAATTATTGTACCCCTCTCCTTGTGCTGCCTGCAGCTCAAACAGCTCTACACTTAACTATTTAGAATTTTCTTGATACAAAAGAACTACATTTCATTCTTTATTAATGCATCATTATTTGAGAGAGAGAAAAAAAAGAAAGATTTGCATTGGTTGTACACTTTTCTGTGCAAGTAGTCGCACCAAATCTGGTTTTAGGTGTGCATGGACAGTCCAAAACTGAGGTACTTCCTTCTAATCCATGTAGTCACTTAGAGGAGGGCTCCATAAAATTACTTGAATTGCTGTGTTTTTGTTCACACTGCCTCTGCTTATGCATGATGTTAAGATTTCTGGGAAAATCTCATAGATGAAAAGAAGACTGAGTTGGATGCGTTCCCATACGGAAGCAGTTTGTTTTTTACTAGATGCCTCTTCTGCCTTTGAAAAACAGAGGTAAAACAAAAAAAAAGAAACAGATTTCTGAAGAGAAAATACTATTTTAACAAAGATTTCTCTGACAGAGAATTGATTTTACTATATTTGTTTCTACTACTGTTCAAGAGGAAAAAAAAGAGTCTTTAATATAAATTACACCAAGAAATACTCAGCTCAACAAATAAATCCAAATTAGTTTTCACTTACAGCTGAAACCAAACACAGAAAAGCCTTAAGGTAAGAAGCCAAAACAGTGTCAGTGTGCAGGAGGTTTCAGATCAATTGATGTCACCAACTGCATTTTGATTATGTTAATGAACAGAAGATGCTCACCAAGACCCATAGAAACCAAGAGGCTATCTGTGGCAGGTTGTTGACATTTTCTCCTCTCATGTGACACGATGCTAAAGCTTTTTTTTTAGGTGGGTCTGAAATTAAGGGAAGAGAAGTAAAACCTGATCACTGCAGCTTTCTTTCCCTTTCAAATTTCTACTCTCAAAAATACAACAGACCTCCTTATAACAACACAATAAAGTTTTGCTAAAGGTCAGAAATATTAGGTTATATGTTTAAAAAATCTAATATATCATCTATGTTCTTGTAAGATGTTGCCCTTTTTTTTCCATTTTAACTTTGCTGTCTCATTTTCAGCTTGAGCTACAAACTCTTAAGTTAGAAACCTAAGATCTGAGCCATCCCTTCTGAGTGGTCATGTGGTCATATCCTTGATTTCAGTGTTCAGAAATGGTTACTGGTATGAGCTTTCCAAAGATGCTTATACTTTATAATTTATCATGTTCTTACAGACCTCTGAAATACAAACATGGGAACATCACAAACAAAAGAAAACTTCAGCGGGTCTCAGTTGTATACAAAAATTAATTTGACAATAGAGATGTAGTTAGTAATTACTGGATGTTTAGAATGCGTGTAGCTCCTTCTGCTTTCAGAATGAAGCTCAGGAGGGGATTTTTGAGGATGGAGGGCTCAGGAAGAGGAACAAGGGGAGGACAGGGGGTTTTATTGTGGAGCTGCAGTTGAATAGTCAGTGGCAGCGGCCATTGCTTTACAAAGAAACCATGCCAACTGTAGCAAAAGGAAAAGGAAAATTACTCAAAAACTCGATTTCACTTCTTTGTTTTCACTCTTCACCCACTCTTGTACCTGCAACACGAATTGACTGATTTCAGCTTTCTAGTTATTTCAGAAGCACTACAATGATGCCAACTGGTGTGACCGAGATCTTTCAGTTAAACACAGAGAGATGAACATTGTATAACTAAAAGTCAGTTAAACAGTTCCCCAAATTAACTGGCGCTGTGTAGCCCAGGGCTATAAAAAGTCTTGACTGGGCCAGCAAAGTTTCAAGCCTGCATCCTGCCTATCTTCCTGCCCCAGGGAGCCTTTGTATAGGGCTCATTGTTACACAAAGCAGCTACTTCAGCAAAGGAATCACTGCGGAATTTAAGTCTTATTTGAGGCGGTTATCAGAAGTCATTGTTTTGATGTTTCTTAATTTTCCAGGTTTAAGAGAAGAGATGCTAACCCAGAGTCCAGTTCATTGAACTGTATTCTGAATTCATTGCTTTTCATGTTAGTTCTGCTCTGTTTGTTGGCCCTCATTATTTTTTAATTCATTTATATTTTTGAGGAAATACCCATGTTTCTTTTTCATGAGAAACCTCAGAATGTTTCCCTAACCAGTTGGTAGGCAAGCCCCTTTGCAGACAACCATAGATGGGAAGAATTAACTCTGAAGTCATTCGGTTTGGATGTATACTATAAAACAGGGAATTTCTGCATAAGTCACACATTTCTTTGCCTCCAGGCTTGATAACTTATTCCAGGCAAGCGTTTCTTCTAACCTCAGATACAGACATATCTATTTGAATTGCAGAGGTGAAACCATATTAGAAGTGAAATGTGAGGTAAAGCCTTTTTACCTTGATCAGAAAAAGAACTGTTATTCATCAATTCTTTGGAAATTTATTATAGATATTCATAGCTATTCATAGGTTAAGGAGTCCAATTTTCCGTGTCTACAGATAAAATCAATGTTTAGAAGAATATTTCACTAAACTTTCAAATTTGTGCAAACCACTGGGGTCCATCATCATCTGCGTGTTCAGTCCTCCCCATTCCTCTCATCAGGACATTCAGTTAGGTTAAATTATTTGTTCTCCACATCCAAGCTCTCCTTCAGTGTTGTTTAAATGAGGGACCATTTCATGCTGTGTGATCTCAGCTTCCCTTGATGACAGCTCTATCCTACTGGAACTATGAAACTGTCAACATCAGGAGCAAAATTTAGGTGTGTAGAAGACAAAAATATCTCAGTATCTATCCCACAAACTCAATAGAGGTCAGCAACCTCACTATTCATGGGGAAAACTGCAAAGCTCAATATTTCCATCAAACAGCCCAAAATATGGCTAAAAGTTTCTTGCTGGATGGAAGTGAAAGAAAAATATTTCATAGATCTTGCAGTTTCCAAAAATGAGTAGAATAATATCATGACAGACATGGAATAAGACTACCAATCACCTTGATTTAGCAGAGGTGAAAGGTGTGCATGGTCAGCCTTTGGGGAATATTGCCTTGCAGTAAACTGAGCTGCTATAAGGTGACTTTGTGACTGTGACAGAGGGCCAGGCAGGCCACACTTGTTGTGTCCCCTCTTCTTAGGCACAGTATTGTCACAGTCAATGTAAGGTAATTTGAGGTCACCTTTACCAACAGATCAAACGCAAATTTAGTTGGTTTTTTGGTTGCTTTTGGGTTTTCTTCCTCCTAAAAACCCCCACGAGCCTAACTAACTAAAGAAACATTAACTTACCATGCACATTTCCTAACCCAGCCAACATGCTATGAGATCATCTAGTATCCAAGGTTTTCTTGGAGTCCAGTACACAATGTGTTATCTTCTTTTCAAAAAGCATTAAGCTGCTGCAGTGGCAGGGAAATGGTTTGCCTGGAGTCATCCAGCACATGAAAAGTAGAGCCATTATCAAAACCCTGGAGCTTCAACTGACAAGTTCTATGTAGCTTCTCTCTAGGCAAATTAAAATGTTGTGGTTTATGTCAATAGAAGTATGGGAATTTCTACACCGCATTAGGCCCTAGTACATATTACCTTTATTTGACAGTGGCCAGCAGGAGAAAATGCAACCACCCCCCCCACCCAGCTGATAAATGTTTTGCTTTTTGCCCTCATGCCAACCATTATATTTTCCATGGATCTCTCAAAATGCATTTTCACATTAGTAGTAAGAAGAACTAATGGCTTGCCCCACTAATGTCAGTCTTGATCCTAGCAATATAATCCCACCATTTCCCTTGTATGGGCTCCAATCCCACAATGAACCAACTTAGGGAACTAAAATGTCACAAGACTAACCCTACCAGGGAAAAAAAATAAAAGTGAATAGCCATCTATCCTGAAACTTATTACTCTGGGAGCACAGGTATTACAGAGATTGGAACAACTCTGGTTATATACAATTTCCTAATAAGCATCTCTTCCTTTCTGGAATCTCTATCCACTTTCAGGTTCAGCAATCTGAAAATCACAGCACTGCTCCCAACACACCAGGGCAGTGACCTCGCTCTGCCACTGGCTCTCAGGCACCCCAGCTGTGTGACTTCCTCAGCCAAAGAGCAATAGGTCACATCTATATTAAGTTCATTGACTGTCCCTTTATTTTAGTCTTGTAAAATTAGAAGACAATAAACTCCTCCTCTGTTTTCTCTAGGCCATTCATTATTTTATAATTTGCCCCCCTGTTATTCATGTTTGTTCAGAACCAAGAGTGTCAGCTTTTTTGCCAAGGCCCCTGCCCTGAAGAGTCTCATTACTCATTACTGGGTACCTCCCCTGACAGGGACAACCAAAGAAATATTTCACTGATTTCAAAATGCACTGCATTTACTCACAGCACTGTCATTCATTTTCGTAAATGCAAATCTGCCCTGCAGGAATTTGATTCTGTATTACTTTCCTGTTCATGGGTTAATTTAATTACATGTAAAATCAATACAAAATGTAACTATTCTTAGGAAATAATATTTTACACCCATTCTTTACTGACATAAGCTACAGCATCAATTAAACTGGAAAAGAAAATCCAACCTAGAAAAATACAAGCATATTAATTAAAACGCACTGTCTGTCCCTTACTAAATTATACATTTCTAAATCTTTAAGAGGCATGCCTTTTCAAACAACTCAGGGGATTTGCAGTTGCCTACCCAGCTTTTCATTTCTAGGTCACTTGTTAAATTTACCTCAGGTCAGCTCTGACTGAAAATTATTACTGTCTGGCAGCTGGTTTGTAGTCTACATAAAATGAATTAGTGGTTTCATTCCACTTCCTAATGGACAAGTGGCCCCATCTTACACTCCGACCTGAATGACACCCCATTGACTACTGCAAGGAAAGAACTAAATAAACTCTTTTTAATCTGTAGGTAGGTCTTCATGGTTAGCAATGAAACTGGTGGGACTCTCAGGCCTGTTATAACACTATTCTACTAAAAATAAATCCCTTCATCTATGGAAATCCTGCAATCAGAGCAGATAAAATTCTATTTTGTGAGTTGTTGTGGTGATTATTTTGGTCCTTTGTCATGTAGTTCCAAGGGGAATACGCTACAGGTTGTCCCCTGTTACAGTTAAACAGAGACTTGTCCCCTCCACACCACTGCACAGTGTGAAGGGCAGAGAATGTGTCTACTTGTTCTTCCATATCACGCAAGAAATCACAGGAACAACCCACAAAGGTTTCCTGTTTAATAGTAGTAGAAACAAAAATGCTATTTGATAGGTATAAAAATATATTCTAAGTGTTTTGGTGATAACATGGTTGACAAACAGATAAAGACATTTCCTATTTAACAGCAAGAGATGGAACTGATAACATCATCCATATTTGACTTGTGATTGTGCTCTCCTGGCACTAGGAATAGAACAGGTTTACTTGTCTTGAAAACTGCCAATCTCACACCTTCACACACATTGTGTTCCTTTCTTTTTAGAGTAGACACAAGCAGCAACATGTATTATTAAAGAACTTTGTGTCTGCCTATTTGTATTTAAAGTATTTCTCACAGTAATAAAGTGCAAGTAAATCCGTTATTTTCTCTATTTTCTTTTGTCTTTTTTCCTTGGATGATAAATAAGCCCGTGTGACTCTGGTGCTATCCCTGTCTGTACTGAGCTAGGACAAATTTCCCCTAAGGCCCCCATTTTTATCTCCATTTTCATTTGTCATTCTGCTCAGCCTGCAGCAATTCAAACAGACCTGCTCCTTGACTGAGAAATCTTCCCCTCTTCTCATGCACCAGGACAAGGTTGCTTTTCTATGGTTTTGTGACAACCAAAAATAAAAAAGATGGACTATCAACTTCATCTGTCACCATCTTTTCATGTTCTTGTCCCTCAGTGACCCCACTGTCTCTGTTGCTATTTATTTGCTTCTTCTGAACTTATTGTTCACCTTTCCTCTTTACTGTCCTCACTCTCTTCACTGTTTAACCTGAAGCAACCCTCATTCCATGATAAAAAGCTGTTGCCATCAAGGTGATTTCTCCACCTTGGGAACAACAGTAGGATCCAGGCTGTGCCTGTCTTCATATTCCTTTCTCAGCTGACCTCACTACTGTTGTGAAAAGCCGATGCAGAAGTCAGTCTGGCTCCTAGGGAGATTATTCCTCTGGTACCAGCACTTGCAAGTAAATTACTGAGCTGATATTCCTTCTTCTCTTATTTCATGGATAATATTTTGCATCAAAATATTTTTGTGGACAAGCTGGGATGAGTGTACATGTATTACATTGTATAGACAGTATTATTTTCACATGTTTTCATTTTATCTCTTACCATGAAGTTTACTGTCTTTTAATTCTGTGGTCCCTGCTCACAAGTCAACTTCCTGAGATGGAATTTACCTGTATGGGAAGTGGTTTCTGTGTCATGAATATTACAAAGAATCCCAGGCAGACTTGACAGTGTTTTGTTACCCAGAACTAAGAGCTTTTTTCAGGGATTTTACATTAAAGATTGGGCATGAGGCCAGTTAAACACTCACTGCCATTTCTCGTCCATCTGTCCCTGACTGGGGTGTAAGAAGCTGCACAAGTTTTGCTTTGCATTCAAATGGATACTATCTAGAAGTAGAGACAAGCCGTTGTTCTTTATTACATTACTTCTATTTCATTTTGTCCTTCAAATTTATAAGAACAGACACAAATGAGCATTCAAATTCTACAGAGTATTTAAAATTTAAAGATACATTCTGGTAGCATCCAAGCTACGATAATTAACAAAACCTATTTAAAATGGGTTTGTGACTGTGGTTGTATTTCCTAATATCTAACACAATGCACTCAAAGTATTTGCTGTTTAGAGTGCAGCCCTTCCCTTAGTGGGGTAATAATTTAAAAATCAAAGTCTAAGAACACAATTAAACCTTGCTTTTACCATGTCAGGCACTGACCTCCTCCTGACCCCCAGATTCTGGCTCTGCGTGTTTACATTTTGCTTTTACTTGCCTTTTCTTGCCTTTGATTTCTACCTTTCTGAGAGGAAACCACCTTCTATAGGCAGTAAGACAGATGATGGAAAGGCTCTTCTGTCTCTTTGAAAGATTTGAATTGTTTGTGTTTGACTTCTATTCAAAGACAAACACTTGCCTTTCTGGAAACTTCTCTACAATAGCATTTCTCACACAATCAGTCAGAAACTACTGAATCAATGATTCTGATTGAGTTCTTGTGATATAATACAGTATAGTTCTGTACAGCAGTACAGAACATGACTTATTTTACTCTAAGATACATATTTTCAAGTTACAAATACACTTAACACGAGCAGTTGTTATTGTATTGGTCAACAGAGATTTGCTCACCAACTCTGGTGTAGCCTGGACACTAAAATCTGACATTTGTGGCTGAAAATTGCTTCTCCCTTAGAACAAGATCAGGATTTTATGAACTATTCAATACTACTTTGTCTTTAGGGGCTAGAAGGGTACTTTCTCAGCAGCTCTTTGCATCACACATAAAACTGACCTTGCTACCCTAATAGCTCCTGAGACCCAAAAGAAAGATATAGAACGTTTTGAATTTAACAAAAATACATAGTAAAAAAGTTACACAAATGCTTATATTCTGTGATCATCAGATATGTGATATTTTAAATTTCACAGACATTGTAGCTATCAAAGGAACAGAATTTCAGATCAGAACTTAGGATAATGGGACTGATCTAGGGTCAACAATCCAAACAAATCTGTCAGAGCAGGCAATTGGTTAAATTCTTCTTTTATGGGGAAACTCTTCCTAAAGCTCATTCCTCTGACAGTTAACAACTTGTTCATATTTTTACAGTGTGTATTCACCATGGTATTACATCCAGTTATTTGTGTGCCAATACTGGTCCCAGTATTTCTTTTCTTTTCCAGATGTCTACTATCTTGCTTCATTGTTCCTTTCAACAACCCTTTTGTGAACTGATGAAAATAAGTTCTTTCAGCCTGTTCTTGCAGGAGCAGCTTTCCATTCCATACTTGACCCAAATCACCCTTCTCTGCACCTATTCCATTTGAATTCATTTTTCTTGTTAAGAATTGTAAAAAATATTTCAGAGGACACCTTTTCAGTGTTCTGTTTGGCAGCAAAAGCACTTTCTCCCCTCAGTACTTCTTTCCCCCTTCAGTATATCCTACTTGATGCATTCAATGAGCAATGCAGCTTTCCCAGATGTACAGGAGAAATTCAGACTTGTCCTGCAACTGGCTCTTCTCTTTGTGCTTCCCCACTTCTGTCAGGTCTAAAGATATCCCAATTTCAGCAGTCATTTTCCTCTAACCTCATTTTCCACTAAGAGTGGAATTTCAGGAGTTAACTACTTTTTGTTCCAAAGCTAATGCAAAATAGAATAACCATTGTTCCACCCATGAACCTTGAAGAGTTTGCCTGGTTGCCTTCCAGCAACCTACTGGTTCCCTTTCAGTGCCATCACTGTTATTTTCCTTTATAAATGTCTTTCTTCATATTAGATACATTGTATTAATTCTCGGAGCCCAGCTCAATGAATTCTCAGCGCTTAAAGAGCATCCTATGAAATGCTTTACTAAAGTCCAGACAAGTGGAACCTACTGTATTTCATTTGCCTAGAGAAGTGATTAACAATAAAAGCTATTAAGTAGTCCTACTAC
This sequence comes from Certhia americana, assembly GCA_018697195.1. NCBI lineage: Eukaryota > Metazoa > Chordata > Aves > Passeriformes > Certhiidae > Certhia > Certhia americana. The sequence goes on from CM031863.1 coordinate 5,300,271, forward strand.
AATATACCTTAATAAACTCAACTTTCTTTTTGCTCTATTTTCCATTAATTTCCACATTTTTAAATATTCTTCCCTCCTCTTCTTGTTCTAAAGCTTTGCACTCCACTAAGACAACTAAAGCAATAGCAAGCCACGTTATTCTTTTCAGACACAGGCTGTGCATTTGCAGTCAGTAGCCACATAACTTTGTCCTGGTTTTGACAATTTTATTAAAAACTAACCATTTCAAGGCTTAACACAGTCCTTTCAGAATTTGATGGAGCTGATCGGGTTCTTCTGATCTTCTTAAGCTTTGGTTCCACATCCAGCAGAGCAGTTTCCATCTCTGTTCTCATTCATATTGGGAACCTGCCTTTGTCCCACCTATTCAACACCTCCAATGTTTTGGAAAGGTGAGAAAAAATCTATAATTAGTTTCTCCCCTCAGTTGGATTACACTATTCCTACAACCCTTAGATCCTTTGCAGGTCTATATCAAAGCAGCAAAGGAGGATTGACAGGCTACATCATGATAACTATTCTATTTTTCACTAAAATGTATTTAGAAATCTTTCTATGACTGAGTTGTAAAAGTACATGTTGAAAACTGATCAAGTCTTTCTTAATTCCTAGATGCATGTTGACAAATTCCAGAAACTGGACAGTCTCTTTCCAGATACAGTAAGATGTTAGATATTTTGCATTGAATATGATGCTTAAGTGGTTTCTGAGTGGTTTTCAGTTTTAAACCACACAGCAATCAAATCTTCCCAAAAGATATTATTTTGGTGGAATAAGTGTTATCAAACAACTTTGCTTTAACATCTTTGCTTAGAAAAGAAGAGAGAATAAAAAACAGAAAACCACAGAAAAACCGTTGAAAACTTAAAACCACAATGCTTAAGAGCAGACTAAGCCTATGATTACCTAACTCAAAATGTGGTTTAAACTGGGCATCCTACCAAGCATTTCACAGAAAACCAGGGGAAAATGGAGTATAAGTATCCATGGCTACAGTGACCCCTGCTTGGCACTTGAGATCTTTCTAGAAAGAACCAGGTAGAAACTTGTCAGGGTCCTCAGAAGAACCAAGGCTTCTTCCTGTTTTTATACGTTAAAAAAAAAAGATCGAATATAATTTGGTACAGACTGTCCTGAACACAGACTGTAACCTAGAAGTATTTTTAGAATTCCTCTCTTGTATGTTTTTCACAATATTCACTCATTACTGAAAAATAATCTCAGAAACATAGAACCATCTGCTTAAAATAATGGCAAATTCCTAGAATAGCAAATTCATCTATAAATTGAGTATTTAGTGCTAAGATTTTTCTTCCCAGGTTCAGTTTTGCTGCACTCATGAATGAAGGAACAGGATTGTAGACTAAAGTTTTAAATAGAAAATGTTTGAAGAGTAAATTAAGCTAAATTGGAACCATCACTTTTAAGTATTGGAGTTCCTACACTCCCATTTCTTGTGTTCAGGTGTGCCTTGGGGGTGATGAAAAACCTAAACACAGAGACAGTTTGTTCAGTTGGCACTTTCTCTTTCTTCTCCACTGGCACTCACCTGATCTCTGTTTATATGCAGGTTTGGGGAAGATGTTTTTTTCTATGTAGCCTGATGCATAACTAGGCATACTGAAGCGTGAACAACTGTGCACCCATGACCAAATATATTCCTTTCAAAAGGTTAGTCACTTAATGGCTGAGAAGAAATCCTATTATGTGATTTAGTGATTATTTACAAAGTTTAAGTCTCAAATCCTACCTACTAAATTTTGCAACCAGCAAGGGCAAGTATCACTATTCATGACAAATCAGCTCAAAATAAGGAGTGTGTAACATCATGCTCATTTCACTGGCAATTAATGAACAGAGAAAGGAATGTACTTGCCATAAATATTCCTACAGCTCTCCATCTACATCCTTGTATTTGGCTATAAATAAATGGATAGAACAGGCTGTGTATGGGTATTTACTTATGGTATTTTGCCAAGTACTGTATATAGAGGGCTTGGCAGCAGAACCAAAATTTGTCATCATCTAATGGAGATTTTTTGATTGTTTTAGAAATGTTTGGTCATGTTCCAACAGACATCCCAGTTACTGAGCTGATGCTAATATTACTTAAGTAGGAAGGACTGACTCAAAAATGTAAGCTCAGTCTCACTCTTGCACATATCCCAATTACATACAGCAAACCTGTTTTCTAATACTAAGGAAAAAAAAAGGTTGGAATTTAGGAATTCTAAAGTGAATTTTCAGGGAAATAGTGGGAGGAGAGATTGAAAAGAAAGAAACTGTGGGAATGCTTATCACTAAATTTGGGCAACCTTCCTACTTGCTGAACCAGGAGAAGTCCTAGATTCTAAAACAATCATCTGAGCTGACATTCAGCACCCGCATGCACAGACTTTACTTCAAAGCTGATGCAATAAAACTAAAACATTTGTGAGCTTCAGATGCCAAACTGAGCTAAACACAGGAAGAGTGGTTGCTCCTGTTCTGCTTTCAGCACCACTTTGTAGACAAGTGGGCAAACGAGGTAAGTAAATTATTTCAACAAGCTCAGAAGTTCACAATATGTGGAAAATAAATGCCTACTGTGGCATCCAAAGAAAAGAAGTGGAAGAAATGTGTGAAAATGATTAAAGAAATCATGGCACATACTAGCATATTTTACTTCATCCCAAGCACACAATTCCACAGACTCCATTCCAACAAAAGATTGATCAAAAACTGTCAGGGCGGAAACTCAACATCAAAATGCCATTTCCATTGTGTAGAGCAAATGGGTTTAATGTAATTAAACATAAAGGGATTTGTTTTGATCCAGATACCTCTGGGCATTACTAGTAGCAGAGGCATGAGGACATGGTCTGATGGAGGCTTTTTCAGTCATAGAATAATTCAGGTTGGAAGGAACCTGTGGATTCCAAGCTAGACTAAGAAGCTCAGGGCCCTATTCAGCATATTAGTCTCCAATTAGCTGAGTCCTGCTTTCACAGGCAGGAGCAGCAATGGCCAGTCCCAGATATAACTGTGTTTCTGATGCAATCTACTGGAAATTATGACATCTGGCAAATATTCCTGTATGCATGAATACCTGGTCATATTTTCTAATTTATCCATACGCTCTTAAGATATAGTACGCTCTTAGCATGGCTCGCCAGAAACAAATCCTATCCTTAGTAATCCAAATTGAACTGGAGCAAGTTTCTAATGGAAATTTACAGCATAGAAGACCATTATAAGAAATACATCTCATAGCTAAGCAGAAATCTATCTAAATGCTCTGAAAGCCAAAATCCTGTCTGGTTATAGGAAAGAAACTACTTATGATATTATCAGGGAGGTTTTACTTTGTCTTCATAATTTTGAACTGACCACAGTTCTGGAAAAAAAACCACTTCAACATTTCCAGAAGTGAACACTTCAACATGTCTCCAGAAGTGTTCTGCTATAGAATCATCAAAGATAAACCCTTCAGCTCCAGTGATATGCAAATGAAGACATGTTTTTTTTAAAGGATTAACAAAGTTGTTCCTTTTGATGTAAAAAGCATCTTTTTAGTCTACTCTGCTTCCAAACAAACAATAAACTGTCCGAATGCAGTGAGATTTGCTAACCCATAAACATAGCCAAATGGAGGAAGATCAGAACCTTAATGAGTTTGGTCCCCTTTGAATTCTAGCTGATCAGTGTCACCAATAATTTCAACAGGCTCTAAATTAAGCACTTTCTGTCTTCAAAGTGCCTTGCAAACATCAACCAATTAATCCCTACAAGTCTCCTCTGAGGTAGGTAAGTAGGTATTGTTATCCCCATTTTACAGTTGGCTGAACACAGTCAGAGGGTTAAGTGATTTGCTGCAGGCCACAGATGGAGGTGGGATTAAAACACAAGAGTCACTATCATTCTTTTTAGAGTATAGCACTTCTTTTTTTTTCCTGCTGACTTTTCTGTGCTGACTTTAGACATATTGGCCTTGTGGCAATACTTAAAGGAAACAAAATAAATTGTCCTTGTTATAAGCAAGGAAACAGAGAAATCTAGGGTTTGAGCTGATAATACTTTTGTTGCTTTATGCTGATGTAAAGGGTTTTCCTATAACTTTGTTCTGATATTCAAGTATCATTCCTTTCATACAGGAACTTATTTCTGTGGCAATGTACCATGCTACTAATTGAAAGATACATTGTGCTCCTTCACAGGTTTTATTTTGTCTTTGTGCTCTCCAACTAGTAGGTGGCACCCTGCCCGTAAATGGGGCACTTTCCTTCCAGGATCAGGGTAACAGTTGGTAGGCTTTTTCCACTGCAGCACAGGCAGGAAGAAATGGAGAAAGGCAGCTTTGAGAACCAAGAGCAAAGAAAGCCATTAACTGAAACCCAACCCCAGCAAACTGCTTGTAACCATTCTAACAGGCGTAAGATTGATACCTTTCCCACTTCAACAGAAAGATCAGATGGAAAAGGGAGAGTATATCCTTTTCCTCTCTATGTATACAACTTCAGGCCACTTGAAGACCCATTTGTCATTAAGTCAATCCAGTGTATTGTAATAAACTTCTGAGTTTTATCAGGAAACCACTTTCCATCTAGTGGCAAATCCACAGCATCAGTTCCCTGGAATACTTTTTAGAACAAAAAAATTCATTACTCAAAGTTGATGTCTTTCAATTTTTGAGCACATTTTCTGTTACTTTTTCAATTTAGAGCCTGTTGAAATTTAGATGACACTCTACTTTCAGAAGACTTCCAGTACAGGAATTGACATGCACAGAAAAAATCAGTGAATATTTGAAAATTATTCACTTCCTAGTATATTGTACAGTCATTTCATCTATATTGCTGGTTATGTGTTTTTATGATACAATCTTCTATGTGTCCTGAAAGTATAGCTCCATTAATGTTATAAAAATAACAATTTATTAATACACCACTGTAATTAATACATGGTAGCATTTGTTTATTATATAATCCAAGGATCATACATCTTTTCTATTAGGTGTTGCCCACAGGAAATAGTCCATCAAAGTTTTATTAGCTAAAAGTTTACTTTGTTAAAGGCATTTGTGAAGCCTTCAGATTAAGTGAATCATTTAACATAGGGTTGTGATTAAATAAAATGCAATTAATTTTTCTACTTCTGTGGATGCTGAATCAAAAGAGTACTTTTACCATTAGAAAGGTTTGTTAGTAACTACTTTGCTCTTACATGACCATCATTTACGTCTCTTTTTGGAAGAAAAATAGTTAGTTTCACAACCTGAGGAACTGTACACTTACAGTGTAATCATGTAAGAACACGTAGGATTTTGACTCTTAGAAGGCATGTTTTCAGTAGTAAAAACATGTATTACATGAGTTAGGAAGGGTCTGATTTTCGCAGTAATTCTGTGACCAGGAAGACATGTAATGCAAAACACAAGCTTGGAAATTGCTATTTGCTAGCTCTGTCTCAAGAAGATTTGTAGCTGACTCAGAATTACATGCTCTGCAGAAACAGCTCCCTTCTTTTATCAGTTTGGAAATCATTAACTTGCCCTGGATGGTCCTCTGTGCAACAAAGGAAGTTTTCACATGGATTTTCTGATAGGGGAAACAAAAGAGATCATAGATAACAAAGCAGCAGTGTGAATGGCAGTTTTACAGGACCTTCATCCAAACAAGCCTCAGTAACATCTCATCCCCAAATTTCCCTTCTCTCAGCACTACCATGCTTCAGGGCTAATCCAGTGAACCAGTTCGAATTTCTCAATCGTTACCTGTTAATCTGTTAACACAAATAACTGAATGATTGTCCCATATCCCTCTAAATAACATAATCTATTTCCACATCATATATTTTGCTGTTACAAGTCTATCTGTACTGTAAAATGGAGCTGTGTGAACATTTGTCTGCTTGGGCTATAACCACACTCACAGTTCTGTGCATCCCTCCCCACATGTCAATGCACTCCATGCTATCCACCCCAATGAAGAGC
>CM031863.1:5306251-5394013 GCA_018697195.1 Certhia americana
CTCTTCTCTTCTCTTCTCTTCTCTTCTCTTCTCTTCTCTTCTCTTCTTCTCTAGCCATTGCCACAAGTCACCTGCACTATGACCATATTTTAATGTCCTGCACTGCACACTTAGAGAAGGAACAATATTTAGTCATCTATGCCCCTCCAAGATGAGAATACTTCTGCAGAAAACACATCTGTCACCCATAGGAATTTCTGGCAAGGTAGAAACCGATCTTTCCTTAAAGCTCACCTCCCCTGTGTGCAGCTCCGTGTCCTGATCAGTTTTTTAGAACCTGTTCAATATAGGTATTTCTGAAAATCTGGTTCACAGGTTTGCATGTTTGCATGTTTATTCCAACACCATATCCCTGCTGGTGCCATGAGCTGGGCATCCCCCATAAGGGAAAGTGTGAAAGATGATTATTTAGACATGGTACAAATATCCCTCATCTGCTCATTTATCTGCCTGGTCATCTAATGTTGTGCTGCACATTCTGTGATGACTTGGGGAATGTGTTTTCTTATTTGTGTGTCTAAAAAGCTGCGAACGTAAGATTCTATGGAGAATAAAGAATGAATAGCTATAATTACAATTTTGCCACATCTATTTTTAAAGAAGATTTATGGTATCATAAGCTTAGGGTTAGTATCTAAACATGAAGACTCAGGAGAAGATGTTTTATTTCTATAGAATTCTAGCATGATATATCTCAGATTTTTCCGGATATAAACACAGAGTAGATACTGAATTTTCTGAAGACTGGTAATTCCTGAATTATAATCAATTAAAGTTTGATTTTAATGCAATTTGTATGTGATATTCCAGACCTGCTAACGAAGTATGAATTACTATCAAATTACAGTGCAGTCAAAGTACACAATCACATTATAGGTCATACCTTACATACCATGTTTTTAAAGATCAACATTATTTGGTTATTATCATAACCAAATTCATACTCACTGTAGAGTGTAAGAGACTTCTAGAGCTGTTAGAGGAGGAGTAAGATAGTAACTGTTGTCAAATACTTGAATATAATACTTGCATTTGAAACTGGTGTTTTAATTAACTCGGAGCACGTAAGCTGATAATAGGGGCATTTTTGAATAAAACTTTGGTCAAACTTTCACTTTTATCATCCCTTGAGGCTACTGGGGTAATTTGAGCACATTGTAATTACATTAAAAATATTCTTTTCTTTCTTCTTCTTTCCATTACAAAAATCAAGTGTAAAGAGTAAATCTATATAACAATGAATTATTCCCAATATAGTTACTCACTATAACTTTTTGTTGTGAGTTGTGAAATTGAGGGGGGACACACATGACACACTATGCTAATCAAAATCTTTTCTGCAAATTAATTTGCCTGCATGAATATTAACAGCATTGAGACTCCAGAGATAACTGTAGAGAAAATAAATTATTCCGCTTTGCTTGTGTCTATATTTGGGTTGATTTTCTCTTGCAAACCTATCCGATGATTGCTATGTATATTTTACATGCATAATTTCAGGGTTTGGGGGGCGTTGTTGGTTTTTTTTGGGTGGTGGGGTGTTTGTTTTTGGGTTTTGGGTTTTTTTGTTTGGGCTTTTTAATATTATACAGCTACCTGAAACAGATCATCATCTGACTTATCACCCAAACCCACAGGTGCCAGAGGAGTTCAGAGGTCAACCTGCAGCCCAGTCACGTTGCAGCTTCTGAAAGGTTTGTAGAACCTCTCATCCTCCAGCAGGGACCAGCCCTTGCTTCCTGCCTCTTCTCAGCAGGGGGCAAGGGACAACTTTGAGGACAGAGTTGCCAATATTTTGAATGGTATACATGGACCTCTGCTCTTCCTCCTCCGCACGACCAGTGACTTCATTCGGAGCCCGCCTGGGGTACCCATGGCAACACAGGGCTCTACAACACACTTCAAAGAATGTTCTTGAGGGGAAATTCAAAAGCCCGCTTGTATGAAAACATCAATCAGAGGGGGGCAAATGCCCCCGTGAGGAGCGTGGCCCCCGCGGGCGCGCCGGGCAAGTGTAATTCCCATGCCCGGGGCGGCAGACAAAGAGCGGCCCGAGGCGCCCGCCCGGAGCCCGAGAGCGCGGCGACACCGCCGGGGAGGAGCCAGACACGGCTGCCCCGGGGGCGGGGGGGGAACCCGGGGACATTATATAAAGAGCCGCGTCCCGCCAGAAGAGTCGGGGCGTGCTTAGAGCAGCGGCGAGTGGTGTCACTGCGAGAGGCGCGGCAGCGGCAACAGCCTGAGAGCGCGGAGCCGTCCGATGGCTCTGAGCATGGACAGCAGCCTCGACAGCCTGGATGTAAGTGCCGGGAGCGCGGCCGGCTGCCCATGTGCGCGCTGCTTGCTGTTTGCAAACAAAGGTGTCCTCGGCGGAGGCTGCGGGTGGCGGGGGTCGGGACAGAGGAGGGGTCTGCGGGGCGCGAACGAGCAGGGCTCCCCTTTGAGCCCCGGCCGTGCTGCCTCTGCCTGCAGCACTTTGGAGCTTGGCACAGCTGCAGCCACTGCAAACTCCAGCTGCAAGACTCCGCTCCTTCTCTGGGGCTCTGCTGCTCGGCCGTTAGTTCAAGTGACATGTGGCACCTTTGCGGACTGGAAAACGTCGGCAGAGTAATTATCACTACGGGATGATGAGAGGGGAAGAGGCGAGGAAGTTCGGAGCGGTCTGAGTCCAGGGAATGGCATCCCTTTGCCTCGGTGCGCGCTCGGACCTCGGGCTGCCGGCGGGACTGGGAGCGGCGGCAGCGCCCGGCCGTCCCGCCCGCTCCCCGAGCGAAACGAGGCGGTGTCCCACTCTTCCGGAGGCAGCTCCTCTGCCTCGGTTTGAAGAGCAGTTAGGAGCAAAAAGGAGACCTGTAGCAGCTTCCAACTTTAGGGCCGCTGTTAATGCCCGCATGGAGCCAGTGCCTCCGCGCGTGAAGCGCTCCGGGTCTCTCGGGCGCGCCCTGCGCGGAGCTCGGGGGTCCGTGGGACACTGGGCATGACAACAAAAAAATCCGAAAACCTGAGGAATTGCACATGGGCAGATGACACTCTCCCGCCAGCATTACTTTTAGCGCTGTGATCAAAACCGTTGGTGGTTTCCTGACGCTTTCATGCCCTCACAAAATTTCGCTTCCCTTTTCGCCGCTATGCTCACTGAATGCAGTCTGAATGCAGTCCCGCGCCGGGCTCGCTCACCCCCTGCCCCGCAACCCCAGAGGGTGGGGAACAAAGGGAGGGAACGTGGCCCATCGTGGTGACCCTTCACGGGGTTTGAGTTCCCCTGATTGAGGTCACCTCTCTCTTTCTTTCTTTCTTTCTGGGCGTTGGGTTTTTTTTCCTTGTCTGAGTGTGGAGCTGTCAATTGCTTCTCAGCAGGGCATTCTTGCTATTATTTATCCTTTATTACATCAGTCGAGGGTACCTTCTCTATTTCTCCTTGACCCCACCGTATTAATGAGAAGGAACTTTGGAGCAGCAGCATTTCGAAGTAATTTTTTTTTTATAGCTCTCTATTGTAGGAGTTAAATGTGATAGGTCATGCTCTGTGAGGACAGGCCTCTCGCATCTGGCACTTTCTGGGCTCTCCCATTTGTAGTGTCCATCTGATAAGAGTGCTGAATTGTCCAGAACTAACAATATTTCTGGGAGTAGCCATTATCTTTCTTTACTCCTTCATGCCCTGCCCTTAGCAAGATCTTACTCCTCAGAGAAAGACAAAGGAAGTTTTTAAACTTATTTGCTGTGTATTTTATATATGTTTATGTAAACATTGTATTTTCCCATCCGGTTTTCAAAAAGTTTACCCATTTGTGACAGTGGAGACTGTTCAAGCAACTCTTCACATAGTCATATAGAATAAGTTTTTGCAGAAGAGCTAACATCTAATTTTGTTTTTTTCTTTTGTTTTTAGCTGTCATCTGGGTTATTAATTGAACTTTCTGAAAATGGCACAGATGAGATTGGTTCAGGTGACTATGGAGACTACGAAGAGCCATGCTATCAGCACGAGAATGCCGATTTCAACCGCATCTTCTTGCCAACAATCTACTCCATCATCTTCCTAACCGGAATAATTGGCAATGGATTGGTTATTATTGTTATGGGCTACCAGAAGAAGCAAAGAAGCATGACTGATAAATACAGGCTGCACCTTTCTGTGGCTGACCTCCTTTTTGTCATCACCTTGCCATTCTGGTCCGTGGATGCAGCCATAAGCTGGTACTTCGGGAATGTTCTGTGCAAGGCAGTTCATGTCATTTACACAGTCAACCTCTATAGCAGTGTCTTGATTTTGGCCTTCATAAGTTTAGATCGTTACCTAGCGATAGTCCACGCTACCAACAGCCAGCGCCCACGAAAGCTGTTGGCTGAGAAGGTGGTGTACGTAGGAGTGTGGCTGCCAGCTTTGCTTCTGACAGTGCCCGATATAATCTTTGCCAGTACCAGCGAAGTAGAAGGGAAGTATCTCTGTGATCGCATGTACCCTCACGAAAACTGGCTGATCTCTTTCAGGTTCCAGCATATCTTGGTAGGACTTGTCTTGCCTGGTCTAATAATTCTGACTTGCTACTGTATTATCATATCCAAGCTCTCACACTCCAAAGGCCACCAGAAGCGCAAAGCCTTGAAGACCACGGTTATCCTCATCCTTGCCTTCTTTGCCTGCTGGCTGCCATATTATATTGGCATCAGCATTGACACCTTCATCTTGCTGGGAGTCATCAGACACCGCTGCAGCTTGGAGACCATAGTGCACAAATGGATCTCCATTACAGAAGCTCTAGCATTCTTCCACTGCTGCCTGAATCCAATTCTGTATGCCTTCTTGGGTGCCAAGTTCAAAACATCAGCTCAAAATGCCTTGACATCAGTTAGCAGAGGATCAAGCCTCAAGATTCTTTCAAAAGGCAAACGTGCAGGACATTCTTCTGTTTCTACAGAGTCAGAGTCTTCGAGTTTCCATTCTAGCTAACGCTGCTCCTTGCCATCATTTTATAAAGAGAAACTTTTAAGTTGTGCAAGATGGCAGGCAAACAAGACTGACAATAATGTACAGATTTATTTACAGCTGGAATTTTATATTTCTTTTAGTCTCTGGGAAGTTTAATTGACTTATTTATATTAAAAAAAACCCTTTTGTATTGATGGTAAACTGTCTAGGCAGGTCCTGTGGACAAGTGGTTGGTTCACAAAAGTTTTAGTGTCTGTATGTATGTATAGGTATATGAACTAAACATGTTGGATTGTAGCAAGTTACTGTTAAAAGTTTAGAAAATATTTCTCTGTTGTTTATATGTAAATGTTTTTTGGTGTTGCTGTTATTCTTAAAAGTTTGGCTGTATATTTTTACCTTACTGCAAGATGTTTGGTTTACAATAGCTTAACTCTGCTGTAGAAATGGCACTTATAACCAAAGCCTCTTCTGTTACATGCTAGGGGTTTTTCCCTCCATTCTCAGTAATTGATGGTTTGCAAAATTTTCTGTTCTAGGTAAAATAAAAGTCTATGAAAAAAGTGGTTTTTTGAGTAGTATTTTCATTTCTGGTTGAATTCTTCTCAGTGCTTTTATTTACAATTCTAAATGCATAGTAATGTCTTAGAAAATTACATGTCTTGTGAAAAGCAGGAAAATGAGTTTCAGTACATACAGATCATTCAGGTGACATCTCTGAATTCCATGTCACATGGTTTTTTCACCAGAATACATTTGCTCCAGTTAACATTATGCTTAGAATTACTTAAACTGTCGCTTAGAGAACTTTTTGAGGCAAAGTATCTACAAGTGAAAAGCAATCTATTTAAGCAATTGCTAAAGTTTACAGCCTCAGGAGTGAAACTCAGATTATTGCAAGTGCCTAACCTTTATGCTGTGTGTACAAAGTAAATCCTGCATTTCTTCTACCTTTGCTGTGGTTTAAATTTTCAGTTTCACATCTTAATAGTAATCGAATGGAGCTGAATCAAAGCCATTTTTGACTAGAAGTGAAGTTATTCACACTTGTAAAGTGTGTCTGTTCTGAGGGAGGTAAGTGGTTTCCCTTTATGGAGCTTTCCCTATCCTGTCTACATCCAGATTTTCTTAAAGTAATATTTACAATTTTTACAATTCAATCTTTATATTCCTTTTAGATACACAGAATGAGTGTCAGTTCTTGAAAATATTTTTAGTAGGAATCTGCCAGGCTGTAGGATTACTAATAATGAGTGTGGAAATCTTAATTGTCTAGTTAGTCATATCTTCACATTAGTAGAGTGCATTCAGAAGTAGTGGATGCCCAAGAGAACAGAGCCATTGAGATTATTTGTACTTACATTAACAAAATAAACACAACTGTTATTTCTATATAAAAAAAACCAACCAAAAAACCCCTAGAAGTCAAAAAAAAAAAAAATTATCTACTAGTCAGAACTGAAACAGGCAACATTGCAGGGGTATTTACAAATTTTCCACAGGCACAGCACCCTAGTGATTTTGTGGAGCCAGTACCACTATGCTAAACTATACATTAAATTCCATGTTTTATATTAGGTATTTTCATAAATACAAGACCTTTCAACTTCCCTTCTCTCCAGTGAGGAGGCTGCAATCTCGGCTGCATCCCTTCCCTTGCAATGACAGTAGTAATCATCTGATTCTGTGTTGAGCTGATTCAATGCTGAACCAGACAAAACCTGGCAGAAAATAGGTAATTTTCCAGCAATTTGGTGAATTGAATGCGTTTTATGAGGAATCCAACAAGTACTACAAAAGTGCAAGATTTTGTAACCTGGAGCCAGGCAAAGGGAGAGAAAAGTGAAATAAAATGAAAAGTACACAGATTTCCTCTCCCGCTTTTAGCAACTAAACTTTCAGTTCAGTTAACTCTAATGTGTGTTTTCACTCAACATAAATCAACAGCAGAAAAGATGCATTCTCAGGAAACAAAAGGTCCTACTTTGATCAAATTGCTCCTCCTAAACAGGGCTGAGAAATGAGGAAAACGTGGTATAGGAGCAGAACCCCTTAAATGGTTTATTTTTGTTGTTCATTTGTGTATTTTCTTAATTTAGTGAGGGTTTCCCTGTGAAGAATTTGCTCTTCTAAATGATTCTGATTTTCACCCCAGCCCAATCAATCACTGTGATTTAATTGCACTTATAAAATACTTACAGGCTATCAACATGCTGTTGCTTATTTGTTGAGGAAATGTTTTAGAGCCCCCAGCATTATCTTAGATTATTCCTATTATGCTTCAGTCAACCAACTGCTACCTCAAGCACAGTTAACAGGAAAGAGGGTGCAAGAGAGAATAAACTCAGCAATCATGTTACTGCCAAAGACCACTAAAAGGACACTAAACAAACAGCAGAAAGAATTTGTGTAGAAAATTAATTAGCAAAATTTTTAAAACCTTAAACCCATGCCCCAGAGGGATGATTTTTATAAAATTGTCATTGTTCTCAGAAGAATTAATGGACCTATGGACAGTAGACTGTCTTGAAAAAGAGTGGCAAGTTCTTTGGGGTTTTGCTTCAGCCACAAAAATGAGTCAAAATTCACATGCATTTCTAAATAACTTTATAAATATGAATATGATATATATTTGTACTGTTTACAAAGTAAATGCATGCAAATTGGATGAAGTTGTCATGAGGAAACATAGCCAGAAATTACGAATCCAATTCTGGCTTTACCTACGAGTAAGTCAGAGAAAATAAGGCAAATTTCTCTCAAATTCACTGAGCTATTCCAAATATACGATGTTGGTAAAAAATATTAATTTACTCCATTTCAAAACAAAATCACCTATAAGCTGATTTTTTGTTGAGGCTGAGACTTTTTAGATCTTTGTGAAGCAAAAGTGGTCCCAGTAAATGTGTTTCTCAATGCGTAAATTCCTCAACAAAGGCAAATGAACCTAATTTTGTGATTTATAGATTAGACAAGTCCACACAGACCAAAAATTTTCCAAAGTTTTCAAAGGGACTTTCCAAGTCTTTTTCCAAATTACTCCTCTCTAGCATGCAGATATACACAATGCATAGTCTCAACACTTTCCTGAAGTCATAAAATAATAGCTCTGTCCAAGGAATTTTAGATATGCAACTCAAGGCAAAAAACAGACAACAAATGTGAGTTTGGTTACAAATCATTGAGTGTTGGTTGCAAACCAGTTTAAAATGTTATGTGGTAGTTTAAAAGATTTATAATGTATTTACAAAGACTTTTTCCACTGAATTCAGGCACTAAGTATTTTGCTGTGGTTTTTGCAATGTGCCAAGAGCAATTCTGGACTAAAACATGGATATTCACCTAATACTCTAATGCACACATTTCGAGTGCCTGAGATTAGTTAGAAATCCTTTGGATCATGCAAGGCTAAACCAAGAACAGAACATGTACGGGAATTTACTTTTGCTTCCTCTGCAATGTTGTTTGGATGCAGAGTCAGAACTCTTAAAGCAGTGGGGTAAAATGCCTCTGTAGCCCATTATTTGGGTGGTGATATTTGTAGGTGTGTTTTCACTCTGTCTGGTCAGGTTTCACAAGCCCACATTGGAGGAGCGTGTGAAATGCTGAGGGCTGTAGTGATGCTGCCCCAGTGAATGTATAGTGAGGGCAGTGAGCAGGGGGAGTCACTTGCTGCTTTCTTGGCCAGTTTTATGACACAATCATTATACAGGGGCTTGAACTTCTATGCATATACATAAATCAAAACAAAATCACCATGAAAATAAAAAGGAAGTTGCAGTAATAACACAGAGCCATTCATGCAAGTGAATGGTTTATCTTATGATGGTTGTGCTCTAGTTGGACAATGTACAAAGTGACCACTTCTAGATGTTTGGTTGAAAAGGCCATTTTTTACATTGTTTGGGAAAGGAAACAGCATGACGAGGAAGTACTTCCTTGATCCAGGCATGCCTCCAAAATCCCCTAACAATGGAGTATTCTCATATTCTCATAGTGCTGAAACTTAGGAAACACTTAAGCAGATAGAGCCCCAGAGGTTTTTGCTCAAAGGATGCCACTCCCTCACTTTATGTTTTGAAAGAGCTATACAGACTCCTTTTCACAGCCATAAATCTTGTGTCAATTGAAATTACATGAGCACTGGGATTATTGCTCGTAAAGAAGGCACAGATTTCTTAAAATCTTTTCTCTTTAGGTAACAATTTTTCTGTCCTTTTAATTTTCTCAGAAAATGTTTCGTTTTCAACAGGGTTTAAAGTTGTTTAAAGAAGTTTAAAGAGAATTTGTTTGAACAACAATTCTGTTATTATCTTCCCACTATTCTAGTTCTATCAGGACATACAATACAACAATGTTATACTTACTGCTTTTGAAAACATATTTTAATAGAAGCTGATTATAAATGTACTTGGTGCTTGTTTATTTATAAATATGCAATGTATCTATATCTACCTGTATATTACAAGCACCATTTTCAGTTGCTGATACAAGTGATCCAGGCTTCAGCACAGCTACCACTGACTTTAGAGGAATCAGGGCTCATTACACATGTAGCAGGTATTGATTAAAACTACTATTTTCTTGGAAGGACAGATGGCTTCAGTGACAAACTCCAACTGAATTCAGAGACAGCAGGGTACCTAAAGAAATATGCTTCCTAAAGTGTACAACCTTACAGCCCAAATCAATTATAAATAAAGATTACAAGTTGCTTATTTCACTTGCAGTCAGAGATGTATATGAAACTAAATCTTTCAGTACAGAGCAGGTGGAATTATGCTGAACATAACAGAAATAAATTTTCAGCAAAATGGTTTTCTTTTACTGAAGGCCTGCAAGCTTTGCAAACCCAGCTATCAATGGTTTTGCAGTAATTTGTCTTCAGTGGCACAGTGTTTGAAAGAAATAGGTCAACATTTAAAATATCCTTGTCCTTCAGAATTCACACCAGGAACAGATTCTCACCACACAAACATGTCAGAGTAATTAGTAATTATGAAGGATTTTTGAAGGGTTACACTGCAAAGAGTTGTTTGGCTTCTATTCTGGTTTGGTTTTGACTTGGGCTTTTTTGCTGTTGGCGCTGCCTTTTGTTCCTACTACCCTCCTTTCACAGCTTCTATTCTACTTAACTTTTCCTTTAAAAATGTATCTTTATAGAATTTTTAATGGCTCTGTTCTGTTAAGATTACACAAAATATCCAGGACAAACAAGTAAAAGTAAAAAGAAACTTTTCAAATAAAAAAAAATTACAGCTTTCACAACTGTTTCTATGTCTTCTCATGTGCATTTCCATTCCAAATCTGCTTTTCTTTAGCCAAAGGATAAATTACTTCTATATTGCATGAAAAATTTAAACTCAAAGGTTGGGGTTTTTTTAAGAAACTCTCGTTTCTTAAAGTGCAATCCCAGCACACATTTGTTTGCTTCCTTGGTTCTTTCCTATTCAGCACCTGGTAATGGGGCAGATCTTCCAGAGAGGGGTCCGGACAAGAAAGACTGAGAGGGCCTATCTGTGTCACCACTGATACCAGCACAGCTTCAAGAACATGAGCTGCCAAGGAATTCAGCATTCTGCAATTCACAGTAAAACCAGACAGCAATAATTATCACAGGTGATAATCCTAATCTGTAACACTCTTCAAAACATAACAAAAAATAAATTTGAGAAGTTCAAGTCGAACATCTTTCCTTAACTTTCCTTTCACAACTCCTTGTCGTCTTTCTTGAGGCTGCTCCATTTCAATACTGTCCTCTCTTAGGCCAATACTTTTGGGGTTTTTTCCTTGGGGAAAATATTTAGTATTTAAAAGGTGTTTAAAAACACTGATTCTGCCAAGCCTGAACATGAGTTCATCAAGGACAGAAATGTTGATACACTTGATAGTAAAAGATGAAACTGGGGCCTCAGTGTCCACAGATCAATTCCATCTCTAAAATCTGCAGGAAGCAAGAGAACAATTCTTGTGTTTTTACAGACGTGTTTTATTGTGATAGCAATAAACGTGTCTTGTCAATATTAGGTTCATTGCGAATCTGAAATCTGTTATTCCTGCTCTTTGTGAGAGGAATTACCTCTCATAAAAGTGTTAAGGTCACTGTTGGAACTCAGTACAGGAATGCATTGATTAGAGAAGCAAGAGTCTAACAAGAATACACGGGAAGAAGGGATTATTGTACAAGGGTAAGGTTCACGTTACATTTAATTTGGCAGCAAAGGAAATGTGGAGTTCCTGTCCTCCCCTGCCCCTCAGTGTTCACCACCTTACTTTCCAAGGCCTTTCAGGTCATGCCCCCATCCTGCTTTTCTTGCCCTCTTTCTTCCCAGCTCCATTGAGGTGATCCCCTAACAGAGCTTTCCCACATGGAACTGGGCACTAATAACACACTGACACAAGGTAACTGAGCTCATCTGCAAATCAAACAGGACAAAAAAGGAGTCTCACACCTCACAGTAACTTCTCTCCTTCATTCTTACCTATGCAAACCCCTCAGCCTCTGCTCGTGACTCCCTGGCAAATCAGTTCAGCTCTTGAAGATTGGAGTTTCACAGGAATTTGAAGTCCACTTCCTCTATGGGAGTTTTTTCAGCCTCCCTCCCTCCCTGCCTCTTCTAATCCTTTCATTTGATATCTTCAATACTCTGCTTCTAAATCCTGTGGACCTGTCACCTGCTGTGCATTATCCATTGAATAAGTCACACTTTATTTTGAACAGACTTAACTGATTAAATATCTAGTATTTAAGATAGTATCTTTTTTAAAATGCATTTTATACCATTTTAATGAAGTTAGCCCAGAACCAGGGCTGACTACACTCAAGATTAAAAAAACATAAAATGTAAGTTTGACTTGTTTTGTGAAGCCCATCAGCCACAGAAAATGAACAGAAGGAAGTGAATGCATCAGAACCAGCACAGTGAACTGAATTGTCTAAGAAGTCAAAAACCTGAGCATCTGCAAGGCTGAGGGCAGATTCATGCACCTAGGAGCTGTCAGGGGAGCAAAGAAGTGGGAAACCGGCTTTTGGGACCAGCAACTTGTTAGTCCAGTTTAGCTATCTTGTCAAAACTTCCTTAAGTAAACAGCCAAACTGTTAAACAAACACACGAGTTCTCAGGTAGGGGGCAAGAGGTTGAAAAAATATGGAGAGAACAGATGCCCCTCATTAAGGGAAGTGAACCCTATTTGGTCCTGAGGTAAAAATATAATTACTTGTTGACTATGTGATCATGGAACCGAAGAGCAGCTTTCCCTGAAACAAAGCTCTTGAATAACAGTGTTTTGAACTAAAGAGATCTGTAATAGATCTCAATGATCACTCATGTCCTTGATTATATTGCTCATCAGATTTAATGCAGCTATTACACACAGTACAATTCTACATTCACATATAGAGTCCACAGGACTGTTTGAATGACGTGGATGTCAGTGCTATTTCTAAAAGCAGAATACTTGAAAAGCAGACAGCAGGTCTTTTCCCATTTAACAACCACCTAAACAAAACAAAACAAACAAACAAACAAACAAAACCACAGCAAAGCACTTAGTTTGAGTAGCATGCTATGATTCTCTCCTTAACCTATCAACTAAGGAAAGTTGCCAAGCTGCCTCTTGGTATGACAACTGCTTAGGAAAAAACGTAAGACTCCTTCTTCAAAGGCAAACTTAGTTTCACTAAGCTGAAATGTAGTCAGCCCAGTCATGTTGAAGCCAGACTAAATATGCTCAGATTGTGTAGTTTGAATGTATGGAGCTATATGGCTCTCCTAATATTCTGCAATAAAGGGGAGAGCAGCATGGCATCTGCATGAATATTCAGTGTAGTGCATTCACCAGTCCAACAGTTTAATCATACTTCAGCCCAGAAAATAAACAGTCAATGGAGCCACAAATCCTTGAACCCACTCACTCTTTCTTCCTACAAACTAATGTGGAGGGAGTATTAAAGAGACTTTGCCCCCTCATTAAGCACTTTGTGAGGACTCTGTAGTAAAAACTGTAACAGATGAAGGACACAAGATCTTTTGTTTGTGATATTTAAGATGACTCTGCTACCCAGGTGTTTGAAAGAGATCTCATTAATTCATTCACCAGTTTCAGTAACAATTAAATAATGAGAACAAAGATGTTTGTATCTCTCCAGAATCAATTCTAAAATGCTCTGTTCTTAGTAGCATACACTTTATATGAACACTTTCAGTTGCCATCCAAACTGGGGCCCATTGTGCCTTCTACAAGCCATGTCCTGAGAGAAAATTGAAGGTGCATCTTCCTGAATAGGAATATGGGATTGAACTGCTGAGGTGACACTGACTGAGTCCACTGGTGCTGTTGGGTGATATTAGCCGAGGTAATATCAATGCAGCCAGGGAAGCAGCTGTGATTACCTGTCCCTTTATCTATCCCGGCTGTCCTGACCACTGGGCTATAGAATTAGTCTCTCTCCGACTTGGTGAATATTTATTTATGCAAAGTTCAACATTTTCAAAAGGACTCACAAGACAAAAGCACCCCATCAAATACACCAGCATGGTGATTAAGCACGTCCCAAGAGACAGTGGCTCTCAGACTGCAAGGAAACCCGAGCTTTTGCCCCGATGTCCCTTGACAAGGGACATTGTTTTTGCAGGAGGGCTCCTCCTCCTGCTCTTCAATGTTTTGTGTAGGATTAAAATAGCACCTATAGGAGTAATCACTGTCCTCAGAAAAAGATGAAAAGTGCTTTGTTTATGACTTCTGCCGGGTGTTAGGCAGATCTACTTGTCAACGGGCACTATCCAGTCTGAAACGGTTCTGTGCATTAGCAGCAAGAGATACTTGGGTATCAGACCTACTAGAAGCTCACAAAAGCTTCCTAAGATTTATGTTTGCATTTAAGTGTCCATATCATTTGTAGAAACATAATGTATTGTAGTCTAGTTGTCAGTAAGAGGAGTCTAGAACACTACAGAACTCTGTACTACCTAAAAACAGAGCTTCCGAGGATATTTACACACTAGACAGAAACAGCTCCACCTTGTTTTCCTCCTCAGTCTTTTCACAAACTCTATCAGCGAACGGACAGCTCATCCTAATGAGCCCCTCAGCCACTGAGGTACACTTAATCCTGAATCAGCAAAACCTGATAATAATGCTCAGCTGCTTGAAATGGAATTATTTTCTGATGACTGGACTTAATCCAACCAAAGGTCAGTACAAATAAAAAATTGCTGTCAGCTCAAGACTTAATGATATATTCTTACCTCCGTAGACCTATAATTTCTCAAGATACCTAAGAGGTCATGTCAATCCTAATGTCTCCCAGTTTTATGAATGCAACCATAAGCCCCTTTTAAATCAGATTATAAATGATTATTATAACTCTAAATCAAGAGAAAGGGTCACCATTTTCTCTAATTGGAAAGACTAACTTCATTATAAATATTCTCTTTCCAGATGCTTTGTATTTGTTCCATTACATTACAATAGATAGTCTGAGTTTATGGAAAAGAAACAGTTAATTGTTTATGACTTGGAAAGGATGAAAAATTAGTTCACATCTGCTGGGGTAGCCACACTTCAGCCACACTCCTATTGTTTCTGAAGTGCAGGTATCTTCATATACACTACATGGTGTCTCCATTGCTAATTTAATGTAGCTAAAAAGATGGCATAAACAGAAAACTTATGCTATTCTGGCATTTTTTAAAGATCTGCTTTGATCCAAAATGGGCAATTGATAAAACCATCAGAAGTAAAAAGCTAATAATTCAGGATTTACAAGTCAGTGGGCACAAAGTGGAAAATGGTAATGTATTCAATATCCCAGCCTGATTTTGCACTGAATTAACATAAATTGACACAGCCTCCAAAGCAAATCTTGTCAACAGCCTCAATTTGCCTTATTAAAATCATTGTGGTATCCATACTATTCTTGGTTTTCAAATTTCCACATATTAAATAGGCCAAATCTATATTCTGTGTAGCTTTGCTGAATTTAATGTTTAATTATTTATTAGATATCAAATGAATAACATCTGTGTAAGAAGGCTGACATATGTTAGGACCTTTGACTTTGATATATAAAAAACTGTCTGCTGAGTTAGGAATCTCTCTATAAATTAATTAGATAAACGTGAATACAGCATTTGTATTCTTCTAAGCCTTTGCTTCCCTAGAGATGAGGATGATGCTTATACGAAGCACACAAGAGTGAATGTATGAGTGGATCCTTTTTGTCTTTGAATTAACAAGATTCTGCTTTATACTTTCTTAACTTTTTGGTGGGTGGCTTTCACAGTTTAAGGATTTCACAGTCTAAAGGTTAATACTTTTCTCTCTTCTGAATCTGACTTCTCAGACTCTGCCAATATTACAGAAAACTACACCAGTACAACTGCTTAGATTTTTTTTCACTGGTGTAAATTCTGTAGGCAAGGCCTCAAGTAAGAACATACTTCTGGAAACACGTTTGTCTTCCAAATACATCCATGCAAGCACACAGATACACACCCACAAACCCAACTGATTATGCTTTGGGTCATAATCTCTTATTCTGACAGGAAACTTCAATTTCATTTATCTCCATGGCTGTACTTTTGAACTAGCACCCATCTAAAACTTGCTTCTCCAGCTGTTTATTATTCTACTACATAATAACAAATAATTTTGCCCAACATTCCTTAGGAAGCAGACACTACAGCCTATACAAAGGTATTTCCTTTTTCTCAGCTAGATAAAAAATGTAGTATTTTTTTATAAAATAAGGCAAGGGTCACAGTTGATCTTCTGATGGAAGTGCAGAGCCTTCTCTTCATAACAGTGTTTTTATTCTAAAGATCCCTCAGAAGAGAACCAGGGGGTTTTATGATTTTTGTTACAACTTTGCAGTAGAACAGGAGAGTATGCAAGGTGTGCCCATTCTCACCATTGAAAAGTTACAATCTTCTTCCAAATAAGGCTGTCTCTAGCAGTTATATCCAAGGAAACTGTGCCAAGAGCATCAAACAGCGTTCTTTGCCTGAGTAGGACCCATAGTGACATGCATGCAAAAGAACTCTTTCTTTTTCAAAAAGCAATCCTGAATAAAAACTCTTCTCATTCAAGATAGAGGCCTTAAGGAACATCCTGCATGTTAACAAACATCTTCAGATAATGCCGAGTTTGATGCTCATTTCCTAGTTATTCACAGACTCTCTTAAATGGAGCTCTTTCACTTCTGTGGTTTAGCCTAAGGAAATCCTGCAAGAACAATGTGTGACTGAAACACACACAGGTTTCCCAAATGGTAGCAAGACCCATTGATGCTGCTTCAGATAGCACCAAGACAGCAAGTTATAATACAAGCTAAACAAGAAAGGGTCTTGTTTGTATAGGATAAATTTGGGTTCAAGCTTTTTTCCTTTCAATTTGTAGTATATTATGTAAAGTGATTTAAATCCTTTAGTGAAGAAGTCATTTAGCTGCCAAACTGCAGTTTTTTTCCTCAAGAATTTTAGTAGACAGAATTTCAAAACCACCAATGGCTTACTCCCCAAATAAGCATTCCCACTTACTCTTCTTAGTAAAGTAGCCTGGAATACACTTGCAGATGCTAAAGGTCTGGTGATAGAAAGAGAAGCCTTAAATACTCAATCTCTAAAATCAGATACCATGGTAACATAACAGTTTTATTAATTAAGGTTGATTTATGCTGTAGAAGATGCCTGGTTTGATGCTTCTGGAATTTGTACAACCTCTAAACATCTACAGAAAATCTGCAAGACTGAAGATGTTACAGCTTTCCTGGGACTCCCTCTATAAACAATGGAAAATCCTTATGGCCCATGGATTATCCAGCTTTCCTGCTGAAGTCATCATCAGGGTAGAGGTGATTCCAGTACGTGGACATCTTTCCATTGTACAATAGATTCAGATCATTAATTCATGGTAAATTTAATTTTTAGATAAATCTAAAATCTAAATCTCCTTGCTCCTTTATTTCTGTGGCACTATCCAGTCTCTTCTCCAGTCACAGTCCCATTAGGGCTGGTGCTGGTACCTTCTCTAGGCAGACCATCCCTACTGGTATTTTGTGCTGTTGTTTCCTGTTTTGTTGTTGTTCTTATTGCAGAGAATCCTCAACAGAGAGGGCATACAACCTTTTTGTATTCACAGCAGGCATTACACAGCACACAGCACTACCTGATTATTGGTCTTCTTCAGAAGATCATATTGATCAGCCAAGCAGCTCCTAAAAGTCTAGATTACTTTTTCCAATTTATTTGTGAATACACATTATTTCACTGTTGAGATGCTTGAGTCACGTGGTTCTAGGAAAGTTGTCTAAGTAATTCTGACTAATTTTTGCTTCAAATACTTGTGGCTTTTCAGCAGAGTGATTACAGTGGGCCCTGTGTGGATAACTGATGTGCTGAGCAAGAATGATATATTGCAAAGTGAAGTACTGGGCAGGAAAGCTAAAACAATGAGTTACTCAGAAAATAGCTGGAATACACCATGTTTGTTCTTTGCCTTTTTATAAATAAAAATTCTTTGGAGCTTATTTATTCAAACATTAAAGTGTATCCAACTTTAAATTCAACTTCAAAATCTCACATCTCTAGTTATAAGCCAGTTCTACTTACAAAAAGCAATGCTCAGTTACCCATCAGGCACTTCTAAGCACATCTTTGGATGTTGTTGCTGTTGTATAGTTGAGCTATTTGTCTTAAGTAAAAAAGTGGCATCTGTATGCAATTTCCACTTGGCACCAGTATCTCCTTTTGATGACAGTCTGCTCTGTTTCCCTTTCTTCTTCCAGTCACTCCAGCTGCAGGACCCAGATGTCAAACTCAGGAATGTATTTTTTTCCCAGCAGTGCTATCTGATTCTGTTGTTGGCATCTCTGCTGTGGCTGCTCTGAAGCTGCCTGTGTGCAACTCCCTAAGTTTAAAATGCAGACAGTGCTTTTTTATTTATATGCTAAAACCTTTTCAGTTGCCTTAATTATGGGAACTGAATATTATATATTCATCAGATACACAAACATACAGATTCCATTATTTATTATATTGGTTTCATGACAACTGTGATGTTTCTGTAACCAGAAACTGGGAGGCAAGAAGAAAGCTTCAAAAAGTGCTAATGAGACATCAAAAGTAGTTGCCTACTTTGAATAACTGATCCAAACAAAGAAAGGTAAATATAAAGCTATCAAAGGGTGATTGATGAGAATAAAAAGTAAGGTAGAAAGGAAAAGGTGAAAACAGAAATGCAATAAAAAGGAAAGAACAGCAAAGAGATGAGGGGAGAATAAAATATGTTAGAACTGTCTAAAAACATTCTGCCACATGTCTCTAAAAAGTGAAGTCCTTTAGAAGAGAACCACGGCAAAAAATTATTCCAATTAATACCTTTCTGTAATTCTCTCTCTTTTCTTTCTGCCAGTTTCATGTTTTCCTCTTGGGGAAGTTTTGCTGCAGTATTTGATTCTCCATCACAAAGACAAAGTATTTGTCTTCCAGGGGCTTTTGTAGCTCACTGCCACACAGTGACTGGTCAGGAGCAGAATGTGTCAGGCAGCTCACATCCTTCTGCAGGCACCTGTGTGCTCACTCTGCTGCACTCTACCTGACAAAAAAATTTTCTGTCTACAGAGCCCTAAAAGAACTGCATTTCTCTCCCCCTCCATGAATTGTCCTGTTTGATGTAATAAACATAAATTTGAGACAGTTTCCATCTTACACAAATACTAACAATTCCTCTACATTGATGCACATACAGTCACAGAACCAGCTTATGAAGGCAAATGAATGGCATGTTAACAAACTTCTAGTCAAGAAAGTAAGCATTGTTAGTTTAAAAGAGCTAACTTGAAGAATAAGAGAAGGGGTGTGAAGGGCTGAATCCATTATTAGGCTGAAGGAGTAGTAAGTGGTGAGTAACCCCAGTCAGGAAGATGGTCAAACAGAAAAGTTCAGAGATAAGAAAATATTAATACATATTTATAAATATATATAACTACATAAATATTAATGCAAAATTCTATTATCTTGACAGATCATCTGATTTCTATCTCAATATATCTGTTCGACATTGAACACTGAAGTGATAAACTGCATGCAATTCACATTTCACAAGTTAAAGAACCATGACCAGAAGTTTAAGGATTCAAGGATTCAAATACCAAGAGAGAATTACCTTGAAATCCAGGAATATAAAATGTTTATTGGGAATCATCCATTTAATCAATTAATAAATGGAATTTATTTTGCCATTCTGTCTGGCAAGGGGCCAACACAATGATTCCTTTTTATGGCTTAGGTTTATGTGCACCACAGGTATGGAACAGGTTCTGTATGAGGAACAGAAACATACACAGGACTCTACAGCTGTAGATAGACAGACAGACTAATCAAGCACTGAATTACACAGAAGATAAATAGTTAAGAGAGTGTAAAATCAGGCTGACATTAAAATGAGGAGGCATCTGGTTCAAGCAGCTACTGCTTCCTAGCACATAGCTAATTTGTAGAACTAAAAGATGCTAAAAGTTCATGGGAACGCAAAAAGCAGTGTCATAATATTAGTGGAAGAAAATCCAGCCTGGACAATTAAATGCAAAGAGGCCATATCTGGCTTTAGAAGTTCCTGCTCTGGAAACTACTGGAGGCTGGCAGAGCATTTTGGGGAAATAGCACTATATACTTACTGTCTTCTCAAATCCTTTTCTGTGCTCTGATGCTGGGCAGTGCTGAGAAAAGACAAACCTTTAGTCTGACCAAGAGAAGATGCTCTTACATTCAGTTTTTGGGATTTGAGAAATCCTACTGAAATCAGTTGGATATCTATATTCTTATACAATGCAGGTCTGAATATCTGGCTTTTTGTAGGAAAAATCAAGAGAAAACATAACAAAATAAAAGAGAGAAAGAGACTTCCTTCCTCTTTTTTTTTTTTTTTTTTTTTTTTTTTTTTTTTTTTTTAACAGCTTTAAAAAAGTTAGTAATGGAGGGACTGGGCTTGTGAGTTCTGTGAGAAAGGATGAAGCAGTTTCATGAGAAAGCACAGAAAGAGGAAGACAAGTCTGCTACATTTGGCACTAGACAGAAAGCTAATGAGGCTGAGGCTGATGGCAGAACCACATTCCTGGAATGAGACTGTGGCATGATTGTTGCCGTCCCACATGGGATAATAGGAGTCAGGTTTTTAGTTGGATTTGTTTGGACTGTCCACATTCAGTAACAATGTCCCACTTTCAGCACCAATAATTTCAGCACTCTTACAGAAATGTCCACCTATGTACCCTCATTCACCAGCCATTTCTGAAAACATTCTCAGTGATTTAGGAACATGCAAAAGCCTCAATTATAGTTGAGTTAACTCAAGAGTTATCACAGCTGAGACTAAAATATAACTGCAGACTGCAGGAGCATAGGGGTCATGATAGGGAGACTTCAACAAGAAGGGGAACCCAGTATGACAAAAATGGGGTGAGAAGGTAAATTCTGATGTTTTGATGCTGCAGGTGAAAACAAGAATGATACTAAAAGTACTGCCAAGCACAGAATACACTGATAGAATACATTTTACCCCAAGAGAGAAAGGACTTCAGTCACAAGCATATTATCCTGACTTCAAAAATATTTTACTTCAGCAGCATGGCATGTTATAATTATTCTTATAGTTCTTCCTACAAATAAACTTACAGAGATGAGGCAGTCCTTGGTGTTTGTGATCAAACTGTCAGAAACAGCCAGCTAAGCTTGTAAGCGTGAAAACTGAAAATGTCACAGACGCAAAAGGAAAGCGTGTATTCTATTATCTATTTTGCATTTAAGAGACAAAACTGACACCTAATCACAGGTAAGATTAGGGAAAGAAAACAAACAAAGACAATTTATTTAGAATTTCTAGGAAATTGTCACGTTCTTGTGCTCACCACAATTTTTTAATATAGCAAGATTTTATACAAGAGGGAGACAAGGTATCTCATGTCTTCTCTAAGAGCTAGAACAAACTCAGCAAGAGATCAGCTTTGACCAACTCTAGTTTATTGTAATTTCATTGTTTGCATTGTGCTTTATTTTTCAAATGGCCATCAGGCAGAGCTGAAGATTTGAGAAACTTTCAGGACAGACCTGTCTAAATGCCAGAGCCAAGAAATGTGTACACAAGTGATGACCTAGACAGTGATTGAGGATAACAGAACATTCCCTTGCTAACACTGTGGGTTTATCCAGTATGTAATTAAAAATTTGCCTCCTAGAGGCTTTGTGTTCATCATGTTCACTTGAGGTGCACTGCTCAAAGTCATATTTACGTTCTTGGAATTAAAATTTTCCAAGAAAATTAAGTTAAGTTAAGATGCTTCTGTGACATGAAAGAATAAGCCTCCACCTCTTGAAGGATAGATCCTACATTTGGAATTGATTTCAGGCACATAAGATCTGTTAGAAATAAAATCAAGATGGGTTATGTATGTCATGGCTTGCACTTCAGAGGAGACTGTGACATATTGACTATGAGTCTTAAAGGGTTAATAAGTGCAAAACAGACTGTAGAGTTTGTAAAACATTTTACTTGATAGCTACCAAGATATAAGGATAGAAAATAAGTTAAAATGAGCAGTGGCCACTGCAAGAGCCTTTGGTATTGACCCTCAAGGTAACAGAAAGATTGAACTGGACAATCCTGTAGAAACAGCAACACTGGACTGCAACAAAATGATGACATTTCCTACAGAATGGATTAAAATGTGCAAATAAATTAAGAGAGAAAAGTGAGTTAACCCTTTGAGACATAGTATTATTACAACCATAATCATCCTGAGCTTGAATTGGATTATAAAAATATTGAATGAAATCAAAGTCTGAGATGGTTCCCTACCTCCTTCCTTCTTTTGATAATAGAAAATAAGCACTGTGAAACACCTTTTCTCTGATATGTAAGAGAAGACAATCTGTGGATTCTAGATTATGTAAACAGCTATTTTATTTGTAAGGTCTACTGTGAAGGCAACAGCTGTGGATTACACAGATTCAAGTAAATATAGTGAAAAAAGTGGGCTATATTTTAAGTCATCTTATATGACACAGTAGAAGAAACCACAAGATTTCAAGACTATATACGTATATCAGACTATAAACGTATTTTTTTCAAAATTCTATAAAGGTTGTTTGGTTTTTTTTTGGAAAGGAACTGTCACGTGATTGTCCCAGTAAGAGGAGGTTGGCATGGGAAACTCTTAGTGGGTACAGCAAAATGGAGAAGTATTTTAGCACAAAGTTAAAAAAAAATGAAAATAATCCAAAGTGCTTAAAAGGGAAACATCATTATCACGCAGACAGAATAGGGACCAAAAAAACCCTCACTATTGCTGGTTTTTTCTTTGCATTTTTTGTTATGTTCTTGGAAAACATTACCCAAGCACTTTTTCTGCTGACAGTCAACCATGATATAATTAGACACAGTCAAGTAAATTTGATATGAGAAAATACAATGAGATTTTCTTCCCCTTTCAGCAACTTCTTCCAGGAATTGAATACCCACACTGAGGAAGGAATACTGCAAATTGCACAGATTTCAGATACTAATATGCACAGATTTCAGGTCTGAGTGTCTACTTCAGCCACTAATTTGGAACTCTGAAGAGACTTAGGTTTCTGTATCTCCAAAACTGGACTTGTAACACCATATAATTCATGACAGGATATCTGATTTTTTTTTTTTTTTTTTTTTTTAGTAGATAGTAAAAGCAACAATTTTAAACTAAAGCATAACCAAAAATCTAACACTGTTTCATACAGCTTTCAAATTCATCAATATACCAGCATTCTGCAGAATAGGAATATTCTATTTCTATTATAAAATTATTGTATGAGTAATCTTCAGCTGGTCAGTATCTGTCAAACAAAGGAATATTCTTTATCACCAGTGTTCAGAATTGATGTTTTCTCAAAACATCTTTGTGACAACGTCCCTTTGCCAGTGTTGGAGGAACAGCTCTTGCTGTTTCACAGCATCTTTAGGAGTTATGTAGGGATGAGTCGCACACGGCAAAATATACAACTGATAGAGGATGAAGAAAAATAAGCACTGCTTAGCTGAGTCAAATTTAAGGGTACCTGATGGAATTTATAGTTATAGCTAAATTAGCAGTTCAAATGTCACGAGCTAACATTATGGAACCCACAAACTGGCTTATGTTCACTGAGACTTTGTCTATAGTCTGTTCTCTAGCTGAGACTAACTCAGGTTTTCTAGACTTTTTTGGCAATGAAAACAACATCTGTGGGGCAGATGTCTGGTGGAAATAGAGACAAAAGCAATGTGATAGAAGTAATCACACCAGATGTACAGAGCAAGCAATTATCCAAAATAAAATTAATTGATTGGAGATTCAGATCTTAATGCACCTTTAACCACTTACACCCTATAAACCCTGAGAGAAGTGAGATAAATATGAATTTTAGAAGCAAACCCTACTATGTAAGCCAGTAGCTTTCCTTTCTTAAAAAGTATCTTACAGCAATCAGTTGAAAGGTTGCTGTTATTCAATGGCAGTTGGCCAAAAAAACATTTCTGCGGAGAAATTTTCAGATTTTTCCTCAAACTGTTAAACTTTTCTACATAAGCAATTTTATGCTTAATCCCCAATATTACATAAGACAGTGTAGGTACTTTAAACCATTCATAAAACTGATCTTGTTAAGGAACTGGTAGTTCATGCATCCCTGATCCAGAAGGATGCAGTTTGTTCAGAAGAAATTATAAACATGTTATAAACATGCACACAAATATTTTAGCTTTCTATCCTTAAATATCTCCTATAAATTAAGTGCACACAATATGCAATGTTATGAGTCAATTAAACAATCCTTTTATTTTCACATACGCTTCTCACAGAAATACTTAATGAATTAACACTACACATTTCATGCTGTCCTCACCTCCTGCTGATATTAGAAGTTCTTTCAAATTATCTAATTTCATATTTACATATGAAAACCTCTTTTGCAGGTACAGGTACAATTACAACACACAAATTTCTGGGTTTGCATACGCAAGTATGATGAGAGCAAACACCAGTTCTTATAAACAAGTGCCACTCTGAAAATTAGCTCAGGTATTTGGATTTTTGTTATGATGCTACATCGGCAAATCAGACAGAGGCTTGTCATTCTATCAATTTCATAATTAAAGTATATAGAATTAGTAATCTAGTTATAATTTCTTAGAAGCAGATTTTCAGTGGGATTTTTGCAGTAACTAGTGACCAATGCTAATCATAACTCCTGTCTCTGCTTCATAGTAGAACTGTATTTCATTTTGGTAGGACACTTCACAGGTTAAAAAAAAAAAAAAAAGCTTTGCAGGCATCTATATTTATAATTACTAAAACCAGAATATATACTTACAAATATATTTAATGATCAACACTTGCTAAGAATCATATTGTTACAGAGAACACTTCAGCAGGACTCAAACCATGTCTCCTTTTGAAATTTTTTAAGTTATCTTCCTTTGAAAGTATTTCAGACACATTTGTTCTGGAAGAAGAAGTATTGATACCAAACAACAAACTTTCTACCAGTTCACATAACTGCGTTTTTAGATCGTGTACCTTCCATATGATATGAGTCATTGAATTTTTGGATGATGTAAATGCAATCAGAGCATGTTTAATTTAATTTTGGTTTGTTAGAACTACAAAAGAAGAAGGAAGAAACAGCAATTTGCAAGGACACGGAAAACAAGGCAATATAAATAGAGAAAATAGTTACACTTAATGAGATTTGTTTTCATTGGAACTGCTGCTGGGTTTCACTTTCAAACTACAGAGTTATCTACTTTCATTTGATTAGAAACAATGCTGTGCAATCTGAGCTGCTTTGATTCTCTCACCAAATAAAAGAACAAGTGCCTTCACACTTAAAGAGAGAAAACATTCAATTTAAGGAAGTGAAAGAACAAAGAAAGAACCTAGTTACTTTAAATACAAACATGAAGACAATTACATCACAGATAGTAAATCATAGTCTGGCAAGGATGGTGGTGGAGAAATTGTGTTCTAACACGAACCACAAGAATTTACTAAAATCCACAGGATTACTTTGGAAGAACATAGTTGTAGGGTTTTAATAATAAAACTCCCTATCTCAACTTCTTCTCTTTTTAGCAGTTGTTTCTGAACTTTCCCTTTACTGTAGTTTTCTTTCACCATCCTTCAGTGTTCCAGTGACTAATGACTTTTCCATCTCTCCCTGTGCTACAGCAGTCCTTGCCACCTTTTTTCCTTCAAACTGTTTAATGTAATTAAGTAATTTAAATTATCAAAGCAGTTATTCACAAATGGAATACAGGTTGACATTTGCTGCTTCTACACCATCTCTTTTTCTGTCCTGAAGCTTATTCTTTTCTCCAGCTGAAAACTCATATAAATAAGATTTTGCTTTTCCTAAAAGCCTTTCCTTGCTTGTGCTTCTGAGTGCTCAGATCACCACAGCAACAGCACTACTGTTATGGATGTGCTCGCACCACTCATATGTTCAATGTTATTACATCCTTAAATGTGCATTCCTTCACCATCTAATTATTACCTGTGTCTTAGGCAAACCTTCACCTCCCATTCAAAAGCCATACATATTGCACATTCTAAAAGGATAAAAGAATATAAAGCAGTTATATGCTTTAAATATCTCAGTAAGCAGTGACACAGCCTAAAGCACCCCTAGAGTGTGAGCCAGAATGCCCAACTGTGCAGACAGCATGGCCCACTGGACTCCAAGATTCAACACAACTGCTCATTCAGCCTGGATGAGGGACTCAATCCTCTGTCTGAAAAGATTGCCAGGGTACACCATTATTTTAGAGATGGAGGAAATAAAACTTAAGAACTGACTATGGACTGCAGAACAGGGTTCAAAATATCAAGTATTAGTTACAATTGAGGTTTTCCATGTGAAGGCTACAAATTGTGAATTAAAACTCTATCAAATTATGACAGGCTCAGCCTTGGAGGATAAATGGTCAGCTATAGGCTATGGAAGCAGAGTCTTTGGGAGCAGTCTTTAGCAATCACTGTGGCCTCAGATTTGGACCGTATCTAATGGAATCTGATGACAATTCCATACAAGCTGGATCTAAGGATCTGTATCTCAAGCATACCGCTTCTCGCTGGGACTGCATGGTATGTGGCACTCTTACTGACTCTGCACTTCCAGTGTATTTGACTTCCCTCCCAAAAAGCAGGGGGATCACTTTGTGAAGGAGAATGGAGGATAAATAGGGGAAAAAAAGTTGTTTTCACAAATGCGTTTCTTATAGCAATGATCTGCAACTATGACAATATGTGCATATAAATGATTTAAGCTGTCTAGGGATAGTTAATATTTTTAGTAGACAAAACAAAATATTCAATAGTTGCTTTAGTTCAGGCTTAAATAAGATCTCATAGCCTAGAAAGTCCAGCTGTTATTTCACTTAAGTCATTTGTCTACTAAGTGACATTACTTCTTCATATGAACCTTGACTTCTTTATGTTCTCTTGTTTGCTGTTTCAAATTGTTGCAGATTAGCTGAGATCCCATGTTAAGTGTGCAATTACTTTTTATGCACTACAAGATAAGTTGTTACTTCATCTTTTACTGGCCTTTGAATACATTACTTTTTACTTGAATGCTTCAAGCTCTTTGCTAACAAAGTAAGTCTACTGTCAGTGGTAACATGTTAATTCAAGTATATGAATTAACAAGATTCCCAGGCCCTAATAACCATTACTTCCTGCATTCATAATAAAAACAGTGTGAGAGGGCTATGTTCTCACACATCAAACAAAACTTCAGGACAGCCCAGTTAAATGATCTGCCAACATACTATTTGATACAGCACTAGCATTTTCTGAGTTTTTCTGAATCATGCACAGAGCTGTTTAGGACACACCAAGTTAAATGCTCATCATGCACTGCTTAACCATTTGATTTAAATGACCTGTTCCATGTTTTGAGATAACTTAGGCAATCTTAAAATAAGAGTTTGAATGATGCAAAGTATTTTTTTAAACAGTTTGCCAAACCTTAATGTGTTTCTTTACAACATATGGTATAGTCATTGTTTGAAGGCAGGTTCTCAGCAGTGCACATCTTTCACTACAGGGATTGAAACTGGGGACCCATCTGCTCAGATCTATTGAATTCTCAATACAGTTTCAAACATTTGCTGAACTGATGACACTTTCAAATAAGGCAGGATTTTTACAACGTAGGTGAATAACAGGAACATGGTTTCACTTTAAACAAAAACATCTTAAATTGTTGTCAGAGAAAAGAAGAAAGGGAATAAACAGCTGCAGTACTGAATCACGTTAAACACAATGCCAGGGCTGTGTGATATGAGCTCCAAGTTATAAAGCTTTCTTTTTTCCTTTAAACTAAGGAATGTGCAAATGGTAATCACACTGGCTCAACAGAAAAGCACTTTATAGCACAACCAGAAATGTGGAGGTGATCTCTTTTATTAGGACAACTAAAATATAAAGAAGTAGTCTTTGAGAAATTTTATTTTAATTTGTTTTATCAGAGCTTGTGAGCAGTAAAAAGGAATATCAAAGGGTTGCCCTGTGTGGTTCCTCTCAGTGAAATAATCAGCTTTGAAGTTATTCTTTGGATAACACAAGACACTGGGTTAAGTCATGGGCACCTCCTCAGGATTTACTCCCATTTGACACAGCACTGCCAAACATATGTAAATTTTATACGAAACTAAATGTGAAGACATTTATTGTACTAAAAACCTTTATGAACACTATGATTGTTCCCTAAATAACCACAATGCTGAGAAGAAGACAGAAGAAAACACAGGAGAGTAAAATAAAGGAAAATCTAGGAGGAAAAATGTAAAATGAAAGAAAAACTGAGCCACTAATGCATCAATATTCTTACACTGGCACCTCCCTAGCTGGAGTAATATATCACAGTTCACCAAGTCATCAGTTATGACAACGTAGACCACAAAGGATCTGTACCTATACACAGAACAAATGAAATCAGATTTGTTGTTAATCTGGCAGCCATCATATTTTGACAGTTATTTATGTTCATTTAAAGAAGCACATCCCTATTAATGATAATTAAAATGCCCACTATAACTGAAAATCTATTTATTTCTTACATTAAATGTTTTTTCTGGTAATTCGCTGATTTTATTTTCTAACACAAGTGGGGAAAAAAGTACAAATAGAACAGATAAGAGACAGAAACAGAAAAACAAAACGAAACAAAACAAAACTAAACAGGATATACAGTAAAATGAGAAAAAAATACGAATCTTCTCATGGCAGCAGTATCTTGAGTACAGGATTACCAACATGCATACAAGTTCAGACTTTTCTATAGAGTTTTAAAACTGAATATATTCTACCTTGTCCCACAGCTTTACACAGCATCTCATAACAAAAACCTGCATATACTGGAATATCATGTTGATAAAAGCTAAGGCCTTGCCAAAACTCTCTCATCCAAGTAAGATAAAATACACATTCAAAGGAGAACAATTACTTTTAAAGCATCGTTAACTCTCTCCGTATGGACATTTTTATTCATGAATAAAAACATCCAAGAGCGGCAGTAACAAGAAAAAACTCAGAACTGTTTTAATACAGTTCATAATTTGTCACCTGTACACAATCTTTGAATCATAGAACAGCTTTGTTTGGAAGGGACCTCAAAGCTCATCTCATTTCAACTACCCTGCCATGGGCTGGGACACCTTCCACTAGACCTGATCACCCAGGGCCCCATCCAGCCCAGCCTTGAACACTTGCAGGGATGGGATAGCCACAGCTTCTTTGGGTAACCTCTGCCAGGGCCTCCCCATCACCACAGGGAAGAATTTCTCCAGAATATCTAATGTAAAATCTACTCTCTTCCAGTTTAAAGCCATTCCCCCTTGACCTATCCCTCCATGCCCTTGTAAGAAGTCCCCCTCCAGTTCACTTGTAGCCCCTTTAGGCACTGGAAGGGGGTCTAAGGTCTTCCCAGAACCTTGTCTTCTCCATCCGTTCCCTCTACCTGTGTGTCCACCACACCACACAGATTGGTGTCATCAGCAAAATTGTTGAGGCTGCACTCAGTCCCACTGTCCACGTTGAACAGCACCAGTCCTGATGCCAACTCCAAGGAACAGCACTGGGCACTGGTCTCCACTTGGACATGGAGCCATTGACTGCAACCCTTTGAGTGCAACCAACCAGCCAATTCCTTATCCACCAAGTGGTCCAGCCATCAAATCCAACTCTCTCCAGTCTAGAGACAAGGATGTTGTGTGGGACAGTGTCCAATTGAACTTTGCACAAGTTCAGTAGATGACATCAGTTGCTCTGCCTTTACCCACCAAGGCTGTAACCCCGTTGTAGAAGGCCAGCAAATTTGATAGGCACAACTTGCCTTTAACAAAAAAAGTATCAGAGCTCCTCCTACACTGTTCAGATGGCTCAATGAACACTACACATTTTTGTTCATTATTCATTTGAGGGCACAAAACATTAGCAAAAGGTGTGAGTTTTTGATGCTGGTACAGTCATTACAGTTTCCTCGTGGTTCTTCCGTACAATCTCATTATTAGCAAACGGTAGCTTTTGCTTGATGTATGTTGATTATCAGGTGACTATTTTATCATCAAAATATACTTACTGGATGATTATATTAAATTGTTTGAAAAATTCTGTTTCTTGATAGCGAATACGGTAGGAAAAATATATTGAAGTTATTATTTACACTTTTTATAATACTTTGCCACTGGCATATGAAATTGCAGTTCAAATATGCTGTGGCTTTCCAGCAAAGTAATCTCAGACAAAACAGCACAAAAATTCCTCAAAATAATCTAGGTGGATGTTAAATGATATGTAGGAATAATACCATGCCAAAATGAAGAAAAGCATAAGAGGAAGTCAATAAACAAAAAAATCTAGGTGTCAAATCATATTTGTGGAATCTATGGAAACCTCACCAAAGTGAATGAGATTTGTAACAAAGGTAGTGTTATCCAAGTGAAACTGAGTAAATGTGCTTGGAAATCTATGTCTCAACAAGACTAAATAGCTCCATGTGGAGCTGTAAAAGAACATCAATTGACAGCAACTGAGGCTTCAAATCAGGCACTGCAGCTGCCATTTCAGAGCTTCAGATGCAGAACAGGATGACCAGAGGATGTTTCTGAAAGGCAGAGAAATTCAGAATGGAACACAGGCTCTCAGTTTTGAATGCTATCTCTGGATATCAAGTAAAAAAAACTACTGATGCATAAAAAATACAGCAGTAAGTAATGCAACTAATCTAGTGCAATAACTATTCATGCATTTTGATAGTGGATGGGAGTATCAGGATGGGTCAGATCACTGAAGAATCCTCATGCACAATAACGATCATACCACAGTAGTAAAAAATTTAGGATATTTAAGTCCTCAGCCACAGACCCTTCATCTTTTCTAACATTCTGCTTGTTGAGTGAAGATTTTAATGAAAGCAGTATTTCAGAACTTCCTTCCTTTGTGAGTATATGTCCTCACCTTAACCTTATTTTAACATTGTTTTTGTGTGGGCGTTTATTGTATTGCACAGTATGGCAAATCTGATAAGAGAAAAGCAACGACTGAGCCCAGTCTTATTGTATCAGAATGGCTGAAATAATTACATATCCTGGAAAACCTGGGAACTTCTGATCCTACTTTCAGACACAGAATGGATACACAGTTTTTGATTACAGAAAATACTCTTGCAGTCCCACACAGAGCTAAACTACAGTTGTATTCTCTGATGAACAATCAACATGGCTCATTTCCTGGGCTTTGGGAGAAAAACTGTTTCTTGCACAACCCAGTGAACTGAGAATAATAGGAATGATATGCTTGATGACAGCAGCAACATAGAATCTGAAACATATCTCAGAAGACTGCACTTTTGAATTAAAGTATGAATGTCATAGGGAGAGCACACAGGATGTTTGATCCCAAAAGGTTTCTTTCTTTCAGTACCCTATAAGCTACAGCTGTAGCTGTCAAAACTACCCATTACTTGGACACTTAATTCTCCCCATTCTGACTTGTTTCTCGAAAGATCCCACACTTATTAAAAGACTACAAACCCCAGCCATTTATGTTCTAGTTTCCAAAGGAAACAAAACTGTTTTATTGAAATTTTACTTTATTATAACTTCTTCTCATGCTTTGTGATGAAAAAAAAAAAAAAAAAAAGTGTAATTGACAGTGTTTGTTACTTCATAGGATATAATTTTTTAGATATAATGGAAATATTATTTCTTGGTGTATCATTATTTCTTGGTGTACACTTCTTGGTGTATCTTTCTGAAAAGATAGTTTCTTCTGCTGTCACCATAAAACTAATTATTTAACTGAGAAATAATCTGTGCTGATTCTACCTGAGTCTGTTAGTACCACACCTGAAGTTCAAAAGTTGTTGGCTGCAGCAGGACAGTGGCCTTCACACAACAGGACAGCTGACAACAAATCCATATTCTCAGAGTGTATTCAATCCCTAACACCTCACTAGCCTCAGATACAATAACACCTGTACAATTACTTTGAATTTATTAAGCACCTTCATATTGATATCTGGATTCCCATGTATACCTAGAGGACAATCAAAGAAGATTGGACAACTGAGCGTGACAACAGCTCCTGGCAGCATGCACCATAGAAATGTTCCACACTGAAAAAATAATTCAAACTTGCAATAGTGTAATATTTGTCTGTAGGGACTTACAGCCCTTCTAGAGTTCTTACTATTACCAACCATATTGACATATATTTTCTTTATCGTTTACATTTTTAAAAGTAATCCTGCCACACAGCGATTACAGTTTAAGAGATACCATTTATAGGCAATCCTCTTCAAAATTATTCCTAGTACACTTTCCTGTGCTTCTGGTAACTGTCAAAAATTTGCTTCATATCAAATGAAATATTGGTCTGATTTAATACAGCATTTCCTGTTTGAATATTTAACTAATTCCTTTATTTTCTCCAGGGTTTGAGTTTTCACTGGGAAAGCATATTGCAAGAGCCTCTAGTGAAGGCTGTTTTGGTGCTCATTTCCTGAGTCTGATCTTGACTTCTGAGAGAATTACACATTCAGTTTAGAGAGCTTAAAGTGGTCAAGATGTCTGTCTTCACAACTAATTGCTACACAACCCTCTCAGTAGAATTTAGCTGGAATCATTTGAAAGCTTGTTCCATAAAAGCAAGGACTCCAAATTTCCAAACTGTTACCAACTGAAATTTCTGGCACATGTTTCTGCATGTAAAAATGAACACTCTGTATGTATATATGAAAGGGAAAAGAGACTTGGACAACAAACAATGCATTCAGCTCTTTAGGAAACAGCAAGGCTCCTTAGGACTCAGCTCATTAATTTTCCCAGAGAGATATGCAGTTGAAATTCAGTGAGAGTTAAACACTTGACTCCCTTAGGATCTTTAAAATCCCAGATGAAGTGATATTTAACTAATTCCCATACAAACAGGAATCAGTCATTTGGCAGAACGATGCAATCCAATTGCTGGTCAGCAGAATAGATTCGGTCCCCAGCACGGCGTTTAATGACGTCATTAGAGAGCTCCTATGTCCCGTCCCTGGGCACGCAGGAGCCCAGAGCCATCCCCTGGTGTGAGGCTCGAGGGAAGGGGTGCACTTGGAGGAGCCTCTCACTACCTGCAGCAAAGTTGTGCATTCAGCTTCCAACAAGCACCTTTTGTTTTGTCAGAATCTTGGATATTCTACATACTAGAAACAATATATTCTTTAGGTGTGACCATCCTCACATATCCTATAAAATCAACGGCATTAGATCCCTCCCTCTGACTTACATGAAACCAAATAAGACTTGTAATAGAAGGATTTATTCTTGAATAGCAAGAGTTTTTCTCCCCTTTCCCTGTCTCATTCTTGGTGTCCTGGCTTTGCTGCCAGAAATTTTTAAACTGGTGAGCTCACTGTCCCCCTCCTCCTTCCTCTCCTCCTTTCTCCCCTTGCCCTGCCCGTCGGAGGGTTTCAATGGGCTCCTGCAGTCACTCGGGCGGACAGCATTCCGTTGCCAGGCAACTCCCTGAAAAGAGGCACATGCTGCTGCGGCGCAGACAGAGCGTGCCCGTCTGCTCCAGTGATGCTGTGGCCTAATTTCTACCTCTCTTGTGCTGGATACAAAAGGGAACATCTCCAGAGTTGAGGGTTAGGGAGTATTGAATTATCTGCACTTTTTTATTATTGTTTGTTTTCCCCCCCACTCTCCTGATCGGGTGCATCCCCTTCCATCTGAGGGCCCCCAGAAGTCACGCATGTCTAATCTGCATGCATGCGTTTGGGACTGCTCCCTGGGCTTGCAGAATACTGACAACTTTCTGTTAGCTTTTGGCTGAGTTAATAGTACTTATGGAGATCTGTAAGCCTCCCTGTAGCTCTCCCACAAGGACAGTTTTGCATGTAAATTCTCAAGGCCATTCATCTTTTCCTACCTGACTCTTTATTGCCTGGTTGTTTGGGTTTTTTAAAGGCCTCTTTAGGGAGTGCAAGTATGGCCTTTCTTATTTTCCCTCCTTTCACCATGCTTTCCTGGGAACAAAGAACAGCAAACTAAGAAATTCCTTTGGTTTTTCCAAAGCCTGAAGAAAGATCACTGCTTTATCCATGGATTTAGTTTTGGGCTGCCTAATCTTCTCAAAAGACAGGCCCATACGTATTCAGATTTTGTGGCTTGAACTCAGTCCTGCAATCACAATCCTCCACTGTCTGTTACAGACAGTATTAACTTTAGGTAAAAGATGGCAGTCAGATAAGAGGCAAGTTTCCTGACATCTACTGCTAGCTTCCTGTTAGCACGTTTTCCATAGCAAGGTAGCTCATGCTAGTTGCTTCTTGTCAGTTGTGGTGCCAACTCAGCAGCTCACTCAACCTGCAAGCAAACCTGAACCTGAGAGAAAAGCTGCACTGTATTCAGCCTGACAGAGTCTAATATTGCTCTGGTGCTCTGGGTATTCCACCAGTCCTCCCCTCACCTCTGAAGTCTGAAGTCCCGGTCCTAATTTACAAATCCCTAATTTGGTTAGTGCACATCTACTTTAAGGGCAGGCAAGAACCCTCATCCACTGATCCCTGGAGTCAACACTCTACTACAGATTTCTTCTAGCATGGCCACATCAACACAACTGTGACAAAGCATAACCTTCAGCTGCCATTGCTGCACCAGTAAATGCCTGGTTCACCCTCCTCTATGCCACCAGAGCAGCACATTTGTCAGCTTTGTTTGTGCCTTCAGAAGTGTCCTGGAATTAAACAGACAAAATCCAGTGGCATGGGAAAACATGTAAATCACAGATGCTCTGTAACAGATAAAGACAGGGTCATTGTCACTGAGCACAGTATAAGAAAGGCCCTGTAAGACACTGAGATCCAATAGCTCTGTAAAAGAAAGGTTCTGGGCCAAATGTCCCAATTTTTTCCAATGTCACAGTACTTAGGTGACAGCAGACACTTCTCATTCCAGTGTACCTAATGCATGTGATGCTGTAGATAAGACTCTGCTTATCTTTCACTCATGTCCTACACAAAAAATCAGAACTGCTCAACTGTGTGGCAGCAACAGTAAACTCAAATGCACTGGCAAAGTCTCATCCTTTTGGAGTAGAAGACTTCTTTCTTCAGTCCCTGAGAGTGTCACACACTAGGAAATCATCACATTATTTACAAAATATTTTGAAACCATCTGGAAAGAAAGGTGCTGTAGTACAGGCACAACAACAGTTAGGACTTGCGTGAGTCACACATACACAGCTTTCAGTATTACACAACTCCTCAAACATCCCTCTTCCCCAAACGCTCTCTATAAGATTAAACACATGGGACTTTTCTCTGTCAAAAACACAGCAGCAGTAAAGAAACAACAGAATCCTAGTATTACATTAAAAATTCACACTCCCATTTGAAATCAGTCTGAAGGGGAAAATAAGGCCCCAGAACTGCTTCTGGTTATGGCAAAGCTAATGAAAAAATAATAATAAAAATAATTAGGTGATCCCTTGCCAAACAGGTAATGAACTAAAGCTAAAAAACCAAGCCAATTCGCCATACAGACACCAAATTCTTACTTACTGTCCAGAGGCAGTCCATGTGTTTTTCTATGTATTTTTGGATCCCGCATCAATTCAAGATGATACTACAGTTTGGCCCATGGCCAGAAATTGGCAAGTGAAATAACGTTCCAGTACATGCACTGTGAACACACAGCTGGCTTCAAAGGGAAATGGACTAATCCTACTTCATTTCCCTTCTTCAGTATGTGTTTAAAGAGCTTTGGTGCGCTGAAGGAAATCGACCAGAATTCATTAGTTCCCTTCTGATTCAGCTCATTGCTGCTGGAAAGGGAAACAAGTTGGAATTGCAGGATCCTACTCAATTTCCTTTTGGAGCAGACTTTAAGCTCAATTCTGCTCTCAGTTGTACACATACAGATCTTCACTAATGATGCATAAGTTCAAATGCAAGACCTCTCCAAGCTGCCTAAACATATGAAGACTATGGACAGAAGAAGAAAAATTAAATAATCTCTTGGACTTCATACCATGGAGAACTTTTGGCTGAGAATATTCCTGAGAAAGAAACTCAGAAAATCAGGAGAATTTCTAGAGACACGGGAGTAAGGAGAGAGAGAAAAACACAGGTGAGACTACAAAAAGATCACAATGAATGAAAAAAAAAATTAAATACATCATATACATTTTCTGCTATCCAATGAAAAATTACAGCAAACTAAACCACTGATTTTAAAATAAATGCTAGGAATGATTTTGATCCTGTTTGGAGGTGGTTTCGGAAATGGAGACATGAAGATAAAATCATTTGCTCAGAACAGAAAAGTTTTTCTTCCTACTCATCATCAGATCTTTCAATTTGTCTCTTCAGAGTTCATGTCATATTTTGTGAGCCTTCTTAAGGTTCTGCAAAGCAATAGGATTTCAATTATTCCCTGTTCAATTTAAGGCCACTATTTTTGAGACCATAAGGCAGAACCAACACTCTTCCAAAGCAACCTACAATTAACCACCTAAGCAGAAAGTGGGTTGTGACAAACAAAGCAGAACAGAAGAAAGCTACAGGGCTCATGACGGGACCATGGCTTCACTAGAGTAAAAATAAGCACAACATGTAAAAATCACTTTTTGTAACTGCAGTGAAGACAAAGAAGTATTATTGCTGTAATGAACTGTCTCTTAAGCTTGAACTGTGATACTTTAAATAGTGAGCAGCCTTATGAATTTGGCTTCCCCACTAATTACAAATCCATTAGCTTGAAGCAGTATACTGCAAAGAAAATAGGTCCCGGAGTTGAAATTGGCCAAAAAGCCTTTAAATTATCAACACTGTCTTTTAGATGGTTGACTCCAAACTCCTCAGGTTTTAGCAGCTTTTATTGTCTGAAGTTCAAGGGGTGTTTGGGGAGATCTATGTGACAAATTAAAATTTTGATTCCTTACCAGTTAGCTGCAGAAATCCAACACAGACACAATTTATATCCTGCACTAATAGCATCTCAGCACAAGAAAATGAAGGACAATTAGAGAGCAAGTAATGGCTCAGTGATTCTGTAGAACACTGTACCACCTACAGAGACAGTTAAAATGAGATTATTTTCCTTTGTGATTCTATGTCAACCTCAGTTTACAGCTTTAACTTTTATCATTAGACCACAATTTAAGATGTTATTCAACCCGCTCTAGAAAAAGCTATATGACATTTAAAATTTACAAAGGTTGACAGCTTCATATGGACCCACTGGGATAGACACCGCAAACACAGACAATCCATTCTCTTTGCATGTACAACTTATTTCTTCACTCCAAAAACAAAGGCTGAATGTCCCATCCCTCTTTAGTTGTAGTGAATAGATATTGTATAGGAAAAAAACCAGTCACCACTTGTGGATATCATCACAAACAAAAAAATACTTGAAACAAAGACATTTCACAGCTCAAACATTCAAAATAAAAAACAATTTATTAGGCATTATCCTAATTTTTATTGTTTACTGTGCTTTAAAGTACATGACAGTAGATCATACAAAAGCAATTCTAGCTCAATTAGGTCAGCCAGTATATTTTTTTAATCCTTTCTTGTTTGCCACATTTATGTCTCTGTTATTATTATTCTTATTTGCTAAACTGATGACACAAAAGATTTTCTTTTGTGTTGCCTTTGCAAAACCAGGATTATTCTTCTTCTTACCTGCCCAGTTTTACTGTCTCTCATAACCATTTCCTTTTCCATTTCCGTGCACACATACGACTTGAAGTTCATTTAGTATCACCTCAAAATTTAAATTTCCCTCCAAACTGAGTAAATCATTCTGGAAAAAACTATATTGTAAATGTAACTAAGCCCTTAAAGAGATGAGACTGTTGTTTTCACTGTTGGAAACATTTCAGCTTGCAAAACACATTCCAACAAAACCTTCCCTTGATTTCTAATAGAAAGAGCCATGGGTTCCTTTTGTGAAAATAAAACTGAAGGGCAGAACAAGAAATGTAGTTCAATAACCTACCCAACCACAGAGAGTTACTGTTTACAAATTGGAGTTAGTGTACGGCAAGGAGAATTGGGCTCTTGGAGACATAACAGGAAAAGAAAACTTCCTTTAATTTACATCAGAGATTTCTCTTAGACTTCATAGGGGAGGCAGTGAAATACTGAGGGAGAGAAATCAAATCCAGGGGCAAGA
The DNA here is from genome assembly GCA_018697195.1 of Certhia americana. Taxonomy (NCBI): domain Eukaryota; kingdom Metazoa; phylum Chordata; class Aves; order Passeriformes; family Certhiidae; genus Certhia; species Certhia americana. Next base: position 5,343,936 of record CM031863.1, read on the forward strand.
GGTAGAACACAGTGATAGAGGAACACCTGCCGCTACTGCCATTCCTTGAGAGGTTACCCTGTTTGTCTGCAGGCAGGATTTAATACACTGTGGAGACTGACATGGGCTGTCAGTGGAGGAAAAAAAGGAAAAGAAAAGCAACCAGGGAGCCAGGAAATATCAAGTCTTCCCACTGTGCACTGCACACAGTGCAAACGTTTATGCAGATCACCCTGGCCGCTGTATGTGGCTTGAGCAACCCATCCTTCCATTTATCCACAATTAGGAAGGAAGGAGATTATGGATATCCAGAGATTGTGGATACCACATGGCCTTACAGTGACCTTGGGAATAGGTTCTCTGGAAATACATGATGGTTACTTCAACTTACAGACATGGATATAGCCCCTGCATTCATCAACCATACATCCTAGTGCTAACACCTTTTTTCAGACATCACAAACTGAGAAGAGATAGATGATTCCATGATAAGAGATTTGCTATCTACAAACTTATTCTCACTAAGAAGCTTAACCTATGACTTGTCAGGATTATCCCATCCCTTGACTCTTCAAATATAAAATATCACAAATCACTAGCAACATTCCCTCTAAACAATAGTCTCCTAAGCATGAGGTTCAGAATTCTGACATTTCTAAAAAATCCCACATATTTCCCAATTAATTGCCAAATGAGTGCTTTAGTAATCATCCCAAACCAAGAAAATTGAGTCTTTTAACAGAAAGTCTAGTAACTAAACTCTAAATTAAAAAACAATGTATTAAAATTTTCATCTTCTTTTCAACCTTGGATAAAGCAGATGTCTGTTTACCAGGGATTTAGGAAGACTCCAAATAGAATGCAGCCTATTGTTTTGCATTTAAAAAGTGAATTTTCTGTATGAGAATATCCTCACTTGCTTCACTGTACCATTCAGAATCTGTGATGTGTATCTACTGAGAAATGTGGAGAAATCAACCCACCACAGCTATTAGAAAATGTTGTATTTGTCACTAACCGGTCCTGCTGGCTTCTTTGCTTTCTCAATAGCATTTGTAGCTTCCTTGAGTCATTTTCTAAGGTCTTCCTTTGGCTTGTCATGTTTACAGCACTAGGAGAGGGAGACACAAAGCAATTTTAAAGCTTGCTGAGAAGTACTTCATGTGCTATTAGCAGTGACCTTCCCACTCCCAATTCTATTTGTTCTTCTTCCTCTACAAAGTGGGTCAAATCTTTCAATTTAAAATCTGAGCACTCTTCAACAGTCAGAAGAATGCTCTGAGAAAAGCATTCAAAACTAAGTCCTGAGATGTCCTGACCTTTTAGAAAGCATAGAGCCCCATTCTAAGAAAGCAACAAAATGTCACTTAGCAGGTTGAAATCTACTGATGTATTAGAGTACAACCCAACTCTGAGCACTGTGGTGCCTTACAGGGGTAGTTCAGTCTGAGAGTGTGGCTTCACACTGAACTTAGGTGTAAACACAGGAAGCCACAGAAGCTGACCTGTCAGACAGCTCTGGGAACAGCCAGTCTCCCACAGCTCAGTGGAAGAAAAGACTTGTCCCTGGCTCACTGTTAGGTATTCATGAAGGGAAATTTATGGATCCTCAGATTCTTCATCTACGTGATCTTCTGGGGGTTTTTTCAGTATCTTGACCCTTCAAGTGATAAAAGCTTGTACCTAATTCTTGAATCTAATGTTCAGTTTTGCTAACTCTTCCTCCCCAAGGAAGGCAGCTGACGTTTTAGCTTAGTCTGTCCGTCTTAAGTTGACAGCCAAAAATAAAAAGCACGGCAGTTTTTGTTAACTGAATAACTACAACAAAGGAAAAGCCACTACAAACCTGGGTAACTGACACAGCAAATTGAAAGGTGGGCTTTTAAAGTATATTTCACAAGGTGTAACTTAGTATCTTTCATATCTTATTTTCCAGTTAGATGGGTTCAAGTCTACCGATCATGAAATTCAGAACGTAACTACAAAAATTTGAAAATCTAACAGACAGATTTTGACAGTCACATAGTCAAATCATATACAGCAGGAAAAATTAACAGGAATATCCTCTGCAATCCAGTAGAAAGAGTAATATATCAAGACCTGAGAAACAGAATCGTCAGAAAATACAACCACCACTGTTGTCAGGTAATGTATTTAGTCATTCTGAATGAATGACAGACAGTTAAATCAAAAACCTGTTATGCAGATCTGCATTTTCATTCATTAAAGGGAGATGGGAGATGCCAGGTTAATAACTATTTTTCTGTTTCTCTGGTACCAGCTGTTAGCCATATAATCACAATTTTAGGTTTTTAGAAACCAGCAAAATGAAGAGTGGAAAGGCCCAACAGTAGCACTACAGACCTACACTAGCAGATCTGTTTGCCCTCCCCATAATTTGGAACAGCATGAAGTTTATGAATATCTGCAAGTTTTGCTCAACAGACAAGAGGAGAGAGGAGGCATAGCAGTGAAGGATAGCTGCAGTCTGAGTAGAGTACAGGTCACACTCGTGTCCCCAGCCTGGCACTAGGCTGAAAATCTGCATGTAGGCTGCATATCTTTTAATCACACTAGTTGCTCAGAGTTGAAAATTTGGATCATATTCTTCTTACTGTCTCTAGAAGAAAATAAAACCCCACACCTTCCCAGAATTCGGGATTGCATCACATAAACCCCTGAAATGTTAGGTTTGCAAAGTGAGGTATTAAGAATGAAGGCCCAGATCTTACGGAGACATGACAAACTTGGCACTCTGTAATCCCACTGCCTGAAAATCAGAGGAACTTGAATTTCTAGGTATTTAGACCACTCTGAAGATCTCATTTCAGTTCTGAAGCAACTAAGTAACTTCAATCCCCAAAGCTATGTTTATCAATCTCTTCTGACCAAATTAAGATTACTCCTATTTCTTACTGACATGTGGGAGCCATCCATAAAGGACTGCCAGTACATACATTTGAATGATAAAAGCTTGATTTGATTTTTTCTCCAAAATGAAAATGACCATCCTTCCTTTGTCCAAAATTCATGAGAATTTTATAAGCTGAGAACAAATATAAGCACATTAAAAAATCTCCCCAAGTGAAATGTCTGCAATTAAAAGAAATGTAGAAGAAAGACTATGATCTTCATAATTACTCAGAATTATTCAGTGTATAAATTATATAATAGATATAATAGATACTCAGAATTTGCTGAATATCTTTGTCAAAATAAAATTTGATTTTTCTTATGATGGTGAATTTAAAGGCTGAAGTCATAGTTAATTCAATTCACAGCACTCTAGTCAATGAAATTATCTCAGCTTACAGAAGAAGAGGTCTGTGGTTTGCCTGGTAGGTCTGAGAGAGAAAACTCTCGGTTAAAAAATTGAACTCTAATGACAGAGCATGCAGAATGACCTACATTACCTTCTAGCTAAGTACAAATTTTTGAAAGCTTTAGCAGTTTATCATCACTACATAGTAATGATGACTTTTCTCAGACACAAAGAATTATGGTTTTTATCAATGGTTCATGCCAAAACCAAGTCTTAAAAGAAATCAGCCCAAAGCAGGTGCACTGAGCTGTCAGACCTTGAAATTTGTTTTGAAACCAACCACCTGTTAGTGTAATTGTGTAGCTGTTCTTCCTGGCTTATGGGATTTCAGTTCAGCTGTTGTTCTCATGCTAAAGCTTATTTCCTCTAGGAATCAGTCTGTCCATTTCCACCTAGAAACTTCTGTGTGACTGTCTTCACAGGCTGAGCCAATGGATATATGCAGAATGTGTGATGGAGCACTCTTGACCAATAACACACTTTGTTTACAAAATACTTCACAATTGCCGTAAGAAAATGGCTCAAAAATAGCATTTAACATCCTCTGGACACATTTAATCATTTAGATGACTCGTCTCTGCTTCTTGTTTGTTTCAGACAGCAACAAAGAACACTTTTAATGGGAAATCTCAAAGATCAGACTTAGTGCTGGTTCCTGACTCACATCTACTGATAGCAGATCACTGTTCCTGCTGCTGAAGTCAAGTCTGAAACAGGATTGCTAACACAACTTTCTGTTTCTAAATGTTTATAACTTTACCAGAAGTTGACTCTGGGTGAGAGGTTAGCAAGGATACAGAACACTTAGCTGACAAAATCTAGAAGAAAAAAATCTGCCTATGTGTGAGATAAAAGTGTGAAAATTATCAAAAGGACAATGGCTTCAGATGGTTTCTGTAAATGAGAAATGTCATGTAAGAAAGAACAATGTCCTTGTGCTTCAGGGCCCAGCCAGAACTGCAATCCCTTTATGCTCCACTTTGCTGTTTTCAGCACCCTTTGGACACCAGCCACCCCAGAAAAAGAACTGGACACTTGGGTGAGAACAATAGCTGAGCTGTTCATGAACAATCTCCTGTGCCAACCAGTCCCACTCATCTGGCAGCTCCACACTGCCCTCCAGGGAGGGCCATCATCAAACTTTCTGTGTTTCCCTCAGTTTCCCACTGAGAGAGAATTCCTTGGGAGTAAACACATAAAGCAAGTAAGAGAAATACAGCTGACATAAACATGAAATGTGTATATTTCGTGGCATAAAAAATGAGTAAAAAAAATTATAAAGATTAAATATTCCATGTGTTCTTACTCATGCAGAGATATCTGCTATCCAAATGCCTTTTTCAAGAGCCATATTAAAGGAAACAATGAACAATTTATGGATAGTAGCTCATCAATATATGCAGCACTGTATGTCCAATGCACACAGATATTTCATCACATAAGACATGACTTCTAGGTTTATGCATGATATGAAATGTGAGCTTTTTGCAGCTATTTCAAATAATTTTGGGACACAAAAACTGTTGACAAGATATCTCCTATTTAAATGTATTGCCCATCCCTGGCTGCAGAGCATGTTGTGTTTATCAGAAGGAACACTTCCAAAATGCTTTGAGAAACTCAATTGTTATCATTGTCTGAACTTAAAAAGACTACACCTTTGTATAGAGTTCTGTCAAAAGAAATCCTGCTGCTTATCATAAGCACGTACTTCCCCAAAGTTCCTGTTTTTTTAGAAGTTTTATTAATTGCAAATGTTGTTTACTAGAGGAAAACCGTGACTGAAGCTCTAAAACAAAGAGAATAGTTGCAACTTTAATCCTTTCAATAAGCCTTTGTTTCCCATTGACTAAAAACTTCCTAAAGGAAGTAGAGCTGCGAAAATCCAGGAAGGAATTAGATTTGCCAAATTCTGTTCCTACTTGGATCTAGATGCAAAGGCTTTGTTATTCATTGTACAAATGTGTTAGCAAAAAGAGAATGATCAATTACAAAAATACATTTTTGGCAAGGTTGAAATTATTAATAGAAGAGATTTCCCTATCACAGAAGGCACACTATGAACTTATATAACCTGCAAAATACATAATACATTAATATTTTAGCTGCTCCTGCAATTTTTTTCTTCAGTGGTATGTTTTTTTCTTTTTGTTATCTAAGGCAAATTTGGATACTGGCCTGACAATGATACAAGAACCTAGATAAATAAACAAATATGGAAAGGAAAAAATCAAAGGCAACCTCTTAATTAAATTAAGCATGCTTTGCAGCATCCAAAATAGGAGAAATCTTCAAAATCCATTTCCATGACAACAAGTAATTGCACACGAAAAAGTGTGCTATTGTGGCAATAAAGCTGAATTCCCTAAAGACCTTTCAGAGACACTACCAATTTGTTTTGTATTTTTTCCCCACATGCTCTTTTTATCTCTGTACCACTTCATGCTCTCTAGGTTTTAACTTGCCAAACAAGTAGAGACTAGGTAAATATGTTCTGATTTATTCCATGGGGCAGAGGTTGTTTTAATTTCATCTCCTAAAATAATTTAAAGGTGATTCCTATCTCCTTCCCACCAACACTGTGCATATTGCAACTTCTGATTTCCTGGTCAATAGTATACTGGAAGATTAAAGAATATTTGACCCACCATTTTTGTGAGATGCTGTGTAAGGACAAGTTATGGCAAGTCCTGACTACTTCTAGCTTCTTGTGGTTTCAGTGAAAATGTTGTTTAGCATATTTAAGTAAAATCAGCTCAGTATTTTAACAAATGTCAAAGGTTTGGCCAAGCTTAGCTGGACTGCTGAGTTGGAAAGGCTTCAGTTTCAGCAGCCATCAGCTGTGGTTTAACATCACACCCACCTCTGTGTGCTGCTGGCTCCAGCATCCTGCCACAGGCTGGGCCTGAGCTTCAGCCTGAGCAGCAGCAAATGCCTCTGGATTCCTAACGAGACAAATTTATGGCTCTGCTATGGAAACACCCACATACCATTTGTAACCTGAAACACATATAACTAAATCTTGGAATGGCTTTGGTTTAGGATTCTAGAGGTACCAATGCCTAAGTTTCAAGGATATATTGGATATAATTATGATTCACAATGTCTTAAACGTTCCTCTGTGAATTTCCTTCGTATAATAGAGATATGTGGGATACCTCTCCAAAATCACTGAAACGTGATTTGATAAGATTAAATTGTAACAGGAGAAAGAAGTGAAGAGAAAAACGATTTTCTGCATTCCACTTTCCATCACAACAGTTGACAGCCTCCTCCCTCCCTTGAAGATGGGAAAGCCAATTTTAATTTAAACTACAAACTGTTGACCAGGCCTCAGCTTGGCTTTGCAATTCACTATATGCCTGAGGGATAAATTATTTAGCATTAGCACATGGTATGTCATGTCTTGTTACTTAAGTGGTGGATGGCCTCCATCCAGCTGCACCCCCGGGGCCCCCCGATTGGCTGTGGGTGATGTCATTTCCATGTGCTAATCCTGGGCCAGGTCCCGGGGGACAGCTCTGGCCGCTCCCCCCCAGCCCCTCCGCCTCCTGCCCCGCTCCCATTTATCGCGCTCAGGTTGGCCGCAGGTACTGCCCCCATCGCACGGGTGTGTCAATACCTGAAACAGAAGGCGAGGCAGAGGAGCTGCATCGGCTGCAAGGGATGCTTTGTGTTCTTCACACAGGATTTCTAATCCATTTAGTGAGATGGAAAATGAATTTCTGCTGCAGAGGCAAGCGAAGAATTTTGAGGGGTTTATTTCATCACGTTCTAAATTATTCTTAATTTCACTTTTCTGTTTTCCTGTTTTTAGTGTATTACGTATCTTTGCTCAAAAAACCTTTTTTCCACACTGCAAGGCAGAGGGGCCCTGGACAAATGATCTGAGAGCATGAACTCTGCAAAATGCTTCTGGACATTTGGCAATGGAATAATTAGCCACAGTGCCCTTTAAAAGGCCATATTTTGTTTTCAGTTAACACCCTCATTATATAAAAAGTTTTTTTTCCTTCAGAACCACCTTCAGGTTATTTGCCCCAGAGGAAATATTCATGCTAGTCACCATTGGAAGGCTCCCAGTACGTAAATAAGGGTTACAGGGCTGGTGTCTTTTGATTGAATTTCACAGCAAAGTCGGTGAAATGCCAAGAATTACAGAGCATTGTGTCGTGCAGGTGCTACCGTCTGCTCCGTGGTGAGGCACAAGATTTGCATCTGTCTGTTAGTTCAGGTTCAGGTTGAGCAGTGGTTCTACGTGACAGGTAACAAGAGACAAACCGACACAGAGAAATCCACGTGCTTTGTTACTGTTACATTAACTTGAGCACAATACTCAGTACCCCACCATCAGAACTTCGTTTCTTGAGGTGAGGAATGAAAACTGACAGTAATTTGCCTTCTCTGTCACTGAATCTTAATTCTTTTCAACAGTGCATGAGAAAAAAGAATTTTGTGAAAGCTCTGCGGTCTCACCGTGAACTAACAACTCTCTGAGACAGAGGCAGAAGGGGACTTTGCAAGGGGATTCCCACGAGAAGAGATGTTGAACCAGTACAGTACAAAGCGCTGCAAAATAAACAACTGTAGGACAGGAAATGAAGAACGCTAATCGATACCGCAAAAGGGATTAGTTAGTCAAATGTGAAAATTCTAAACTAGAATTTAAATCAAGACGACTAACTCTTTCATGCCCTGCACAAAATAAACAATCTATAGATTCGCCAGCTGCATCCAGCTTTGATTTCTGTCATTTCCAAGCTGGCACCTGCAGCCAGCCCTGGCTCAGAACTGTAGCATTGCTTCAAGCACCCAGCTGGAGGGAAACACCTGCATTTGCACTATTGCTCATCCTCTCAAATCCAACAGACCTACTTGTAGCTAACTAATAAACAGCTAATTATAAACAGGGTGCTTGGGCAAGGGCTCAGAACTACTACCACGGTAAGCACTGGGAAGCCACGTTTGCTGGCCTAATAGAACAAAAGTGTATTTCAATTTGGCTCCACACTCATTAGCTGGCCACCTCACAGTCCAACGTGTTTATGTATATGGATATAAACATCTTCGAGGCGGATGCCAAAGGAATGGTGCCAGACTCTTTTCGGTGGTGCCCAGCAGCAGAGCGAGGAGCACTGGCCACGAACTAAAACCCAAAATTTCACCTCAACAAAAGGAAGAACTTTACATTGGGGGTGTCAGAGCACCGGAACAGCTACCCAGGAGGGAGTGGAGTCTCTCTGGAGACATTCCAAACCCACCTGGACACGTTCCAGGTAACCCTGCATTGGCGGGGGTGGGTTTGAACTGAGTCATATCCAGAGGTCCCTTTCAACCCAAACAATTCTGTGATTCTCTGATGTTACCTCCGGCCACAATGCGACGGACTGTGGAGCAGAGCGAGCGAGGACCAAACCCACGCTGCCTCAGCCCTGCCCAGCCCAGCACAGCTCCGCAGCATTCGCCTCAGCTTCCTCAGCGCGGGGTTGAAGGCGCCGAGACTCGGCGGCGGCTCCTGAGGGGAGCGCAGCGCCACCGTGACCGCCCCTGCCCCGCCCTCAGCCCGCCATGACTGCACCGCGGGGGCGCGCGGCGGGAGGCGGGCCGCGCCTGCCGGCGGCAACTCTCGCGATACGCTCGGCCGGCGCCGGGCGGGGCAGGGGCAGGAGCGGCGCTCTCGCGAGATCTGGGCGCGCGGAAGCGGCGTGGCGTGTGCGGGACCCTGAGGGGTCGTGAGGGACCCTGAGGGGTCGTGAGGGACCGTGAGGGGCCGTGCGGGACCGTGCGGGGCCGTGAGGGACCGTGAGGGACTGTGAGGGGCCGCCGCAGGATGCCGAGCGCCGCCGGCCGCGGGCAGGGCCAGGACCGCCGCCCGGAGAACGAGGACTCGTCGGCGGCTGATGTGGGTCTCCGCAGGGAACGCGGCGGGCGCGCTGTTGAGGCTCCCCGGGGTGGGGGGCTGGGCCCAGGCGGGGTTTTGGCCGAGCTGCCCTTGGCTTTATTCTGCCTGTCCCCCCATTCCCCCTTCACCGGGCCCAGCCTCTGATTCTCTGAAGAGCTCTACTCCCCCCAGAAACACCTGTGGGCTCCTCCACAGCAGGAGGTTTCTGCTGGGGCTCCTGCTGGCTTGGCAGGTGCTTCTGCCTTGTACGTGAGGATCACAGAGCAGTGCTGAAAATTTGTAGGCCGGTGTTTCTTCAAGAAGAAAAAAGTACTAACAATGAACATTAGTTCATTTTGTTATAAAGTAATTTTTGCTTGTTCTTGCATCAGCCATAAGGAATTCCAAGTGGAATGATGGCTTCCCTAAAGTTGCAAATATGCCACAGTTCATCAAAAGCAGACAAAGACCCTCCCCAGATAAAGTAATTAGTAGGAACTTTGGTTCATGTATCGATAGAATAAAATAAATAAATCAAGGGATTTTATCTGGAAATGAATGGGATTAGTTGGGAAACCAGAATTGTGATATTTTGGTGAAAATGCTGCCTTCCTGTGTGCCTTACCTGGCAGATTTTGTTAACAGTCAGGATCCACTGGGCTATTACAATTACACGGGATCTGCTGGATTTTCCAGTGTATTTGAATATGGGAAGGAAATATTTATCTCCTCACATAAGACTCAAATATTTTTGAGGAGTCGGCTCTTTGTAGAGATAATCACTCTAACTTTCTGCATAACAAGTGATGTGCCTCATGCATGGTTGCTGTTGCTGGAATTATTTTTTTCTTCCAGGGCACAATTGTCATCTCTCCCTTGTGTATCTCTTAGGAATCCAAAATGCTGCTTTTCTTTTTTTAATATTATTGCTCATTATGTTGTGTTCCCTCAGTTAACTCTGTTAACGATGTTCAGGTTTTTTTGTGTGTGCTTCTTTGATGTATGTTTCTCACCTCCATTCTAGGATTATGCTAAGGAAAGATATGGAGTGTCATCAATGATACAATCCCAAGAGAAACCAGGTCAGTTGAATAATGAAGTCTTTGCAAGAGAGGGTGTGGGAAAGAAGGGAAAAAGAAGTTATCTACCAAATACCTTCAGGATTTCCTTGAGAAATCATTTACTGAACTTTTTCATTCAAATCCCCCTGGCATTTTCCCCCTTTATTGTGATACATTTGGCACTTGTGAGGCACTTTAACATTTTGGAGCCAGTCCAGTGGAGAGCTGCTGTGTTGCTCAGGGGACTGGAGCACGGCATCTGAGGGAGCTGGGCTTCTTCAGCCTGGAGAAGAGGAAGCTGTGGGATGATCTTACAGTTTAAATCTGCTTAATGGGAGGGTGTAGGAAAGATAAGGCCAGGCTTTGAAGGTGTGTGATAATTAAACTGGAGGTCATGGACATGAGTTGGAACAGGAAATTGAGCTTGGAGGGAAGGGGGAAGAAAAAATCATGGATGTGGTTGAATATCTGAGCTTAGTTCTGGATTGAGAGGAAGCTCAGTCTTTGCCCTTGCCTGGACTGTGCCTTACACAGTCTGTCAGTTTTGTGTCAGTCCATCACTATAGACTTTTTAAAAATTATTAAATTATTGTTATTTATAATGTACTGAATCCTGAGATGTCCATTTTTTTCTGTGTTTGGAGTAAGTTCTGCTGTGACTTACTACAGCAGTGCTCTCTCTCTGAGTATGATCTGTCTGCTTATGCAGCTTCCTATTTCTCCTGTACATGGACATCAAATCCATTAATACTGCATAAAATCCATATGTATGGATTCTATCAGTCATACCACTCTGAATTCAGGAAATCCTGATTTTCTCCTGTTGGGGAATTGGGAGTCAGAAAAACTTAGCGGCTAGAGAACAATCTCCAACATCCCAAGAAATACTAATCTTTGTATTAAATTCAGTGCATGAAACTGTAATGAGGGGAAAGTAACAGACTGATTTCTTGCAACTTCTTCATAGTAAATTGTAAAACAGCAACGTTGTCTGGGATTAAGTGAATTTTTTTCTCCTTTGAATGGTTGTTTCGGTTGATCCCCCTTTAGGAAGGGAAATGCAGAATGTAGAGAAGAGAAGCAGTCACAAGAGTGCTTGTAGGTTGAAAGCAGCTGAAGGGGGGCTTTCCATCAAGAATGTAATGGTTCCAGAAATTCAGCAGAGACTGCATTAGCAGTCATTGTTGAATAAAATACTTTCTAGCTGCCTGAGAAAGGGAACTGGAGTTGAAATCACATTGGAAGCAGCCCAGCTCTGTTTCCTCTCCCGAATTTGCATCCCAGAGTAAATGACTGTGTGGGGGACCCGAGCTGGCAGATTGAGATGGCAGATCAAGTCCTGCTTTCATGAAGAAATGCCAACTGTCTCATATTCAAAAGAAACACTGAAAGTACTGGAGAAAAAAGTATGTTGAGAAGGAAAATGGTGAAAGGAAATTATATGAAAAAGGCTGAGTGTCACATTTTGTTGTGTTGTCTCCTTGACCTTTCATCTTTGTTTTAAAAAACTTCTCAGTGAATGACAATGTTGAGTGAGTTTTCCATTTGGCTTAAAATGCAATCTACAGCACTCCTGCTGTTCTGTAATTGTAGAAAGTGGTTATCCAGAACACCAAAATTGGGTAAAACAAAGAACAAAATGTCTATAACAAAAAAGCTGAAGATCAGCCTAGTCCCTTCCTTGAGACTAATGCACTTCTCTTTACAGATTCAGTAGTTCCTGCTAGGGAGAGCTCTTGCTAAAGGCTTCACAGGAGGGTGAGATATTTGCCATCAATAGCTCCCCAAAGTGTTCTACTGGGCTTGGCTGTCTTGGAGGAGCTTCTCCTTGGGACAGGCAGTGGCAGAGAAGCACAGATAGGCGTGTTCCCATCTACCTGAAGTGTATTAATTTTGTTTCTGAAGTCTGAAGTTTCTGAAGTCTGCCTGCCATTTCTAAATCAGAGTAGCAATGGTGGTACGAGGTGTGCAGCCCACACAGGGTCAGGTGAGTGGAGCCAGCACAGCACAGCCATGGCTGGCAGCTCAGAGGGAGCTGCAGTAGTGCTGTTGTGCTTACTCCAGTTGCTGCACTGTCCTGTGTCACTGGCTGGACAGGGTACTCCCACAGCTTACACTGATCAGAACAAGTTATTCTTCCTTTCCAAGGACTAAGCTTATTGTCCTTTTGCCATGCTGATACGTTCTTGTTCCTCTGAAAATGAAAACCTTTCTCAGGTTCACAGCTTTGTTTCTCCACCCTGCTCTGTTGAGCTCACACAGTAACATTGTGCCTTCTTTCTTGTCCCACTTAAGTCTTTCTTCTGTTTATGTTAGCTGCCCTGGCTATCTGATGTTCTTGCCTCCTGTCAGTCAGGTCTTGGAAGTCCTGCCTGCCTGCTTGAGGCTATCATTGCTAGTCAAACTCCATTTTTGGCCATTCCTTTTTTCTCCCTTCAGACCCATTATTTCATATCCCCCTCCCTGGAAGCTGCTTTCATCTAATACTGCTTTTGATTTTCAGGTTTTTGTGTCAAACTTGCCTTCTCTTTTTCAAATTTTTCCAGTACTTTGAAGATGCTGGCACTTCACAGAGACAGCAGAAATACTGATCAGAGTGTTCTAAATTCCATGATGCAGGATAAATTATCTTAGTAAACAGGTTGATGTGACAGGCAGGGAATGGGGTCTGGAGGTGGAAAATTGTTGTTTCATGTATCCCACACAGCTTTTTGGACTTTTATCCCCTCCTCTCATGTTTAGAAGAGGTTGAAGTTCTGAGAGAAAAATAAAGATATTTAGTATGTTGGAAAGAAGAGATTGGGCTATACATTAAAGGAAAAAACTAGATTTAGGAAGTGTCAGAGGAGGGAAGCAAAGTGTCATAGTTGCTACATCCAGCTCATTGCAGTGGAGCACAGTGACAGGAACAGAGGCAATGGGCACAATGGAATTGGGAATTTCATTTTTTTCATGTGGGGTTGACCAGGGATTGGTACAGGTGGCTCAGGAGGTTTCCCTTTTTGGAAATACAAAGCCATCTGAACATGATCTTGGACAGCTGCCTCTATTCCACTCTGCTTGTGCATGGTATTGGGTGGGATGACTTCCAGAGACTGCTCCCCAGCCTCAGCTATTCTGTGATTATGTGATCTGCTGTTGGAAGAAAGGGGTTTATGATGTCACCTTGTGGATATTGTTTATTACCCTTTTTGTGAAAGGTGACATAGTTTTTAATAATTAATCCCATATAACAATTTTTGTGTTAAATGTATCGTTTACCCTTGGTGAAACCGAAACTGTTAGGTATCCAAAAGACTTTAAAAAATATTTATCTAATGCAGATAGTTCCTGAAAGCTGAACATCTATGAAAGGTGTTAACACCTCATTCTGTCTTTATGCTTCTGCCTAGGAAATGTTTTAACTTTGTAACAATACAGTTTCAAGTTGACTGAGGTAATTTTAACTGTCTGGATATCAAACCCTTAGAAATACTGAAGGTTGTGCATTGTGATGGTTGCATGTTTCCTATAGTACTACACAAGGTTTGAAATCAGAAATTGCTGGCAAGTGATAACATCTTTATTCCCATTTCTCCCTTCCCCAGCACACATACACACACTCACACATACACACTTTCTGAATATATTTGAGTCAATTTCCTATCACATTTCTCTGTGCACTTCCATTCTGTTCTCGATTTGATATGTGTCTGTGAAGAAAGAACTGCATTGCCCTGACATAAGCTAATAAAACTTTTCAATCCCCTAAAATCCCTAGTGCAGAATAATGGGCTTGCAGGGCAAGCTGTGTCTGGTATTCAGAGACAGAAGGAAGGAGTCCAGAACAGCAGATGGTAATCTGGAGCAGGCAAAAGTTGGGTTGTTTTCTGAAACTTTAGAAGTGTTCTGTCAGGAAAAGTCTACAGTGTGTCTTAACAAATTTAATGTTATTTTGAAATGAGGGAGAAATTTGTGAGGAGAGAATCACTCAACGAAAACCAGCATGCACCCAACATAGTGTTAGTTTGTAATGGTAGTATACAATTTTTAAAGTCTTGATTTCTTTAAAAATGTTTTCCTTGATAACCTTTTCCTTTGCTATCCAAAATCTGTCCTTTCCAAGCCATGCATTCCTGTTGTTTTTTAGCTTTGCAGTTACATTGGATTTGAAGGTTTCTTCTGATCCTGTCTTGGCTCTGACAGTAATAGTAGTGCTTCATCAAAGTTGTCAAAGAGATTCCCCTAAAAGGAATGTTATCCATTTTACACAGTAATACTCTTGTGGCTCCAAAATGCTGTTCTTTTAATCAAAATAAATATTTTAGAATGTATAATGCACATTTATTTGTGGTTTCTTTCTGTTCTTTATTTTAAATAACTATAATATAGTAATAGTTATTTCTCAGTTATATTTCTCCTACTTATGTAAGGTAGATACAGAGAGTAGCCATGTCACCACTCAGATTTTGTTTTGCTGTGTTCAGCATGGCAGCTTTGACCCTGCACAGTGCAGCAGAGCACACATCTCTTAGGCAGCAAAAATTCAGATTAGTAAGTGCAGGTAGTATAGAAAAGTCCTATCAAAACCAGTCATGGTGAGTTCTGCCATCCATGAACTACAGTGAGTCTTGCTGTTGGTAAGGTGCAGTTTGACCCTGCTGTAAGTCAAAACCAGACTTGAACAAATTAAAGCTACTGCATCAAGTATACGTCATTAGAAAGGAAATGGGGTCTTGTGTGTTTTCACAAAGTCAGTTATGCCATTGATACAAAAAATAATGTTTTGAATGTGTTACCAGTTTTATCAATCGCAATGATAGAAAGTGTATTTGGAGTTTAAAGTGAGAAACTGTTCTAAAATGTGTATTTTTTGCTGTAATTCAGATAGAGTTTTGGTTCGCATAAAAGACTTGACAGCTCAGAAGGCTGATGAAGAGGTTTGGGTTCGTGGCAGAATTCACACCAGCAGAGCTAAAGGTGAGAGGCCTCCAGGGTTTTTGGTTTTATTTCCTCATGTGATTAGTACAACCTTAATGTTTATTTCGGTTTCGTGATCTATTGCTTATGTCTTGCATTCAAGAAAACTTTGCCACCTGGTTACTCAGGGTTGCCTCAGTGTTACTTTGACTGGTTCTTTTCTGGTTTTCCACCTCTCTTTTTTCCAAGAGGGAAAAGAAGATTTTGGTTTAAGCTGTGTGAAAATCAGTTATTGTAGTAAAAGTGAATTTTTGTTTTACTGTGTTGCTAAATAATACATGGACAATTATAAATAACAGTAATTTAAAAATGTCATCGTTCTCCTTAAGATGTTAATACTTATGAGATAAAACACTTCTAAGTGTTCTACAGTAAAACATAATTGAATGATAAATGTATTTGTTGTCAGACAGGTAATTTCTTCTGCTACACGTGTACATTTTCACCACACCTTTTCTTTGACAGGAAATAAAAATCTGCTCAAATTTCAGAATTCTTACTTTCGATTACCGGTATCTAATTATATCAATTTGAACTTCAAATAAGAAGCATCATCTTTCTTTAGCAAGACAAAAGGGAAACTTTAGCAGGTTCTCAGCAGTGTGGGCTGTCACACTTGGCTGTCTGACAGCCATATTTCTTCCCTGGAATCAGAAGTTCCCTCTGGAGACCAAGTTGCCATATGCAAACTTCAATAGGCTTTGGCCTTTGCAGTTGACATCAGATGCTAACAACTGTTGTGCTGGTTTCAGTTGCTGGTTTGGCAGCTCTGCAGATATAAATAACTTGCCTTTCCAAGAAATGAAAAAAAAAAAAAAAGAAAAAAAGCATATAGGAATAATCTTCACAAACAAAACTTAACTTTAGTCTTAAAATTGGGAATGCAAATTAGGGGTGAGAACCCAGTGCAGAATATCAACAAAGGTACCAGATTTATTTCTCTTTTTGAGAATTCATTTTCTTAAAACATGTCCCTCTTAATGAGTGTCTGTGCTGCAGTTGGTTGAAATGAGGAACTGCATTGAAGTATATACATATGGTGCACATTTTAATTTGTATAAGAATATTTAAACTTAAGGAGTCCTCTGTGATTTCCTCAGTAATTTTATAATGTTAATCTCTCAGTTAATTAAACAAATTGTCAGCTCCAAAAGCTGTGAAAGCCTTGGTTATTACGTCATGAAGTTGTTCAGACAGAAGACATTCCATCTGATTTGAATGTTCCTGTTTTTACTATCAGTATACAAATTAGAGTATCCTTATGGCTTCTTTTTTGCAGTTACAGGAAGAGTTCAGGCTATTGAAAGAATTTGGGATATTAGAAGCAGGTATCTATGCAGACCTTGAAAGCAGTTTAAAGTTCTGTAGTTGTTGATTGCTCTCTGTAATACATTGTTACGTGGGATCTTGTATGATATAAACATTTATATCAAACACAGTAACATCTCTGTAACAAGGCAATCTGAATTTACAAGAAGCTGTTGTAATCCTTCACTTTGATCTCAGAAAAGGCTTTTGTTTTTGATGAAACAACACTGCTTATTTTCAAAACTCTTTAACACAACCTGAAGAATGAAAGCAAAAGGAGTTGATCATGGGCATGAATGATCTGAATTTATTGATGGTGTCTCTTGTTCCCTCTTGGTCTGACAACACAGAACAATTCTCACATTCAGGGAGTGCTGCTAGGGAATGCCCTATGCTTGTTTGCTTAAGCTTTGGGGAAAGAATCTTACAAGAAAAGCAAATGTCTAAGAGTAAAAAGTAATATTAGCCTTTCCCACACACAACATGTCACTATTTCTGCCACTGTGGAGAGGAAAGCCTTGCAGGAAACAGGAAAATCTTTCACAAAAACAAGCTTTACTTTTTCTCAGAAACTTGAATTTGACTCCTAAATAACCAGTGTAGCCTTTATTTAACCCTGTCTGGTTCTGACCAATAAACCAAAAAAAATTAATGGGAGCAACTGCAGATTCCAGCTGTCTCTTATAGCAAGTCATTCATGGAGTCTGATGGAAATTAACTGAAGGGTGTGTAAAGAATGGGGTGTTGGGAGTTTCTGTGGGTTGTTCTAAAATTAATGTGCACAGGGCTCTGTGGTTTGTATCATAGATTGAATAAATGTTATTTCTGGCCTTATTTTAAAGCCAGCCTAATCTACTGATCACGTTTATCACTGAAAAGCCCTTGGGAAATTGGTTTGGGTTTGGCCAGGCAGCTGGGGCTTGTGCAGAATGTTAGACCTGAACCAGATTTTAGTTTGAGTCCAAAGATCTATGAAACATCTGAAAATAAGAATTTCACCAAGAAGAATTAAAATATCAGGCCAAATTTTATAATAAACTATATTTTGTAGTCTTCTCTTTGCTGGCAAATGTATGTAACTGTCATTTAATTTACACACCCAACATTTTTTTACTCTATATATACGTTACTTCCTTATATCCTTTTTTTTCATAAGGTCTTGTCTGCTTGTGTAATTTGGTACTTTTATGCAACACAGAGGGTGAATTATTGGTTGGTTTATGTGCTTATTTTTGATGGAATTCTAGTATTTGTTCAGTGTCTGAATGTTCTATGTATTTTACTGTGTCAGATGTTTTTAACCAAATTTCTTTTGAAACTTTTTGTCTTTCATTCTTGTGGGACATGGTATTGGTTATTAGAGTAGTTTTGTGTTGAATGTGAGTAAATAGTAGTAAAACTACTATTAGAGTAGTTTTGTGTTGAATGTGAGTAAATTTGGTGCTATACTTTTCACCTAAACACCACATAAGTATTTTGAAATACACAGAGAAGATCCCATTGTCCAAACTTTTTCTTACTCAAATGCTTCCTTTTTCACATCCCTTGATTTGGAAAGCCTAAGCTTGAGCTAGATTTGATTATGGCTGATCTTTTTGATACTTTATTTTGAATGCCTTCAGCTCTCTCAGGAAAAGTTCTCTTCCCTCTTTTAATCTTAGTGGCTGGGATAATTTAACCAGTCCTGTGAGTGAGGTCAGTTTGATCACTTATCTTCTGTGTGATTAGAAGTGGTTGAGTTCTGCAAAACATCCTCTTCATGCAAACAGATACTGTTACTCATGGCAAAGACATTTGAACCCTTTTATAATGCAGATTTTCATCAGACTTCCACTGTTTGGGATTAAGTACAACCGACAGAGTTTTGGATGAGGATCTGAGCAATCTGGCCCTGGTGAAGATGTCCCTGCAGGAGCAGGGGGTTGGACTGGATGCCCTTAAAGGTCTCTCCCAGCCCAAAGGATTCTGTGATAGCAGGTCCTTTCATTAGTTCCCTTTCTTATAGTTGAGTTACACTGTAGCTGTCTTCAGATGTTCATTTTTTTCTTTGAACACCTAGTACATCAATACTGAAACTTTGATCATATTTTGCTACATTGTTTGTGACTACAATCATGGAGACAAATCCTGTCTCCTAGGAAATACTGTAAGAAACACTGAGATGTCACAGATGTGAGATATGACTCCCTTGTCTAAAGAAACTCAGCATGTCATGTCCTGTGGAAAAATTGTACTTTCTTTGTTGACTTGCTGGATCTAAAACACAGACTGTATTTTTCTAGTTTAAATCTTTTATTTAATGTTTGCCTGCAAGAAATATGTGCATCTGTACCATATTGGATACTGCAACCTCTGGAATACAGAAATAGTTGTACTCTGTTTTCTGAAAATATGTAATTAAACTTGTTGCATTTTTGTTGTAGGACAAGATAAGTTATTTCCAGTAATTATAATTAATGTTTAATAATACTTTGTACTAGTTTTGTATGTTTGCTTTTATTTCCATGAGATTGTGTGTCAAGGGTTCTGCATTTATTTTCTTGAATTATCTGTAGCTATGTGTCAGGAATGGTAATTTGCATAATTACAAATGAAAACTGTGACTGGCTTTTTATTGTCAGTTTTCAAGTTAGGTATTTGTTGGTTTATTGGTTTAGAGTTTGAGTCAACAACAACGGGGAAGTAACTGTCTGTAATAAAACTTCTGGCTTCTTCCTATTCTCACCATTTCAATGGAAATGTTATGACATTCTGAGTCAGAACTTGGAGTTAGTCATACTGGTGTCTATCAGATAGATACTGGTTCACCAGTGGAACATTTGTTGTTAATTTCTCTCTAGGAAGAAGCATTTCAAATCATCATATTTCCTTAAAACTAAGTTAAGGAATAAATTTTTGTTGGAGATGTGAGAAGTAGTATGAAGTGATTGTAACTGTCAGCTAAACAGACTAGAAAGAGCTTTGTTGACTTGGAAATACCCATTTTAAAAGTCAACAAAATGCACTATGTTCTTTGTACATTATTATTAATTCCTATTAACTTTTTTTTTCCCTAAGCTGTTCATGAATAAATTGCTTTTTATTTATCCTTATATCCTTTATAAAGGAATTTTTAATTGGGTCTTTTAGGTGCTTGTCATTCACTAGAATCAATACTCCTTTTGTTCCCCTTCATTCTGAATGTGTGGTGTATTATAGAACGGACATTGTTGGTTTAGTCCTTGTGGTGCAAAATTAAGCCTAATTCTCTCAGAGCAGCTTTGTAAAGTGAACTCTACAGCTGTGATTTGAGAAGATGAGAAAAAACTTCTTTAAAAATAGTTTAGACTTGAAGTAGTTGTGAGCAAAGAAACAAGGAAAAGTATGATATATTTCTTGCAGTTGAAGTAAAAATTATTTTAAAAGTTATGTTTTTCTTTTGTCTAAATATTCTGTATCTGGGAAGGCTTACTGTTATTTTTAGAAAACGTTCATTCAAATGTTTATAGATGTAAGGCACAATTATTTAATTTATCTCAATGTTTGTGTGTGTGTACATGTACAGCTGAAGAGTATGAAGCAGCTTTATGGAGGGGGGGCAGTGATGAATGAGAGAGAGAGAGAGATGCACACTCTTAAAAGCTCAGTTTATATTTAAGTAGTAAAGAATTTTTTCTCATTCACAAAGACCTCGAGTAGCTTGTCCTTAATACACCTGCGTTGTTTCTCTTTGTATTCAGGGAAGCAGTGTTTCTTAGTCCTGCGTCAGCAGCAGTTTAATATCCAGGCTCTTGTGGCTGTGGGACAGCATGCAAGCAAGCAGATGGTAAAGTTTGCTGCCAAGTAAGTAAGCAATTATATCCTGTTGTCAGAGTAAACAATGGTGGGAACCAGGACTCCCAGGGGTTGGGACCATTTTCACACATTAACATCAATGCTTCGTTTGTTTTAAAATGTAGTTATTTAAATTGTCAGCTCTCTATTGCGTTGAATACATTATACTGACAAAAGATAAAATAGAGAACAGGCTTGAAATTCATTCTGAACTGCTGAAGCAGCATTCTATCGCCATAGACAACCTACATTTTCTTCCAAGCTGGCTAACAAAAAGTCTGGCAAGCTGAGCTTAGTGGGACACTTCATTTGGTGTGTGGTGGTGCTGTGTGTCTGCACATGTTCAGCGTTTTTCTTCTACCAGACATGCAGTGTAGTAATACATTTTATGCTTAGAACTGATATGAAGAAGTCCCATATTGCAAGTGGCTTACTGAGTTGAAGAAGTTAAAAATAGCTTCTGTGCACTGGGTTAGTCTTACCTGCACATTATTTTAGGCACTAAAATTTTAATTTTAAAAAAAATTTGGCAGGGATGATAGTTAGACTTGCAAGTTGAAAAAATCTTTGTTGCAGCATTTTGAATTCAGTTATTTGGTTTGTTTTGTCCCTAAAGATAAAAAATTACCTTTCCTTTCTGTTTGCCTGAAGATTGTGCTTTCAGGTTATCCTGTAATGTATACGCTTGTGTGACAAACGTGCTTTACAGTAGAGCTTTAATCATGTCTATCAACTTGTTCACAAATAGAAATGTGGATCAATTCTGTGCAGTTTATTTGGTGCAGAATATGTTTAACATGTGGCACTTGAGTTGCTTCTGTGTAGTTCTTGGCACCAGGCTCGTGCCTGGGAAGGGAGCCCCCACTAATTAGCTGCAAAAGTGCTGCAGCCTTCAACCTTCAATATGTCAGGGAGGGGAAGGATTCATTATAGCAGAGACTTCCAGAAGCCAAGTTAAGAAGGTTGGGATAATGCTTCTGCTGATGGGGTTCAAGGCAACAGGAAAACAGAACCAGTAGTGTTTGTTGTTTGGCGGTGCTCAGTGCTGGCAGTGCCAGTGTGAAACATGCTGTTCACAGGTGTTTATGAGCCAAAGTGAAGTGTTCTGTTTCTTCATGAAATGATTTGTTCTCTCCAGCGCTTGGAATCTCTGAAAAGAATTAAGTGTATAATGTACTTGTCCCTAATTCATCTCCCTTGAAACTCCCCACAGTCTGCCTGTACTCCCTCGAGAAACTTGTGCTACAGAACAGTGGAACAATTCTTGGAGTTATGATGCACACTCTTCTGTTCTCCAGTTCTCTCCAATCTCTCTCTTTTTCAGTTTTCTTCATGATTCTTTCCTCCACAGCTGAATTTCTTACGCTTCACAATTGGTAGATCTTTGTGGTTAGGAGCTCATGAGAGGGAAGTTGATCTTTACTCAATTTTTCCATATGCTGACTGCCACTTATAAACCTTCTGTGATGGTTTTTTGTGATTCACTGATCTTTTTTTATTCAATTAGCTTTCTGCCAGATTAGTGATTTAAATTAGGTCATGGAGGTCTAGAGTTAACAGGGAGTGGTAAAGGATGGAAAAGGGTATCTGAAACAGTAGAGGGTAAAGCTCCTTTCTCTTCTGGCAGCAGTTAAATCAGGCAGAACCTCATCCTTAGGTTCTTCCCAACTCCCTGTCATCTTCCCTCTTGATGAGACAGACTTGAATTCCTCAGAGTAGCTAGACTGATGATATTTCTGCTTTGTTTTGACTTTTCCTTCTGCTTCTTTTTTGGGATAGCATTTGCTAGCTGAATCCCGGTACTTCAGCCTCACTTACTTCGTAGCATTCATGTTTCCCTTATTATTTGTGCTTCTGAAGTGACTGCATGCTCATCATTATGTTCTCTGACTGGTGGAACTCTGTTACAGCCTTCTGGATTTTCTTTCGGGGGTTTGCTTTTGGGTTTTTTAACACCATTAGTGCAGTCATCTCAGGATTGCTTCCCACCAGCAAAGCTGTTTTATTAATATCCTGCCATGCTCTCACTTTTTCCAGTGTTTCATCTCCTACAATTCTGTCTGCTGTTGCCACTGCAGCTGCCTCTTGTCGTTCAGAGGCTGCTGCTGTTCCCTGCCTGGTGAGTGTGTGTGGGGTCACTGTGTCAGCAGCACCTGAAGCAGAGCCCCAGTACGTGCCTGTCCTCAGTCACTTCCCTGCTGCCTTTCACCTGCTCTGGAGTGATCCCATTATTTCTAGCAGATGAGGCTGGGCTTAGATGTCTAAAAATAACTATCCTGTTTCCCTGCCTTTCTCAGTGTCTTTTTTTATCATCTCATTTCCTACATGTTAAATGAGGAAATACACATTTATTGAAGAAAGCATTTAACTCAAATGTCTTAAATTTCAATTAAATTTTTAAATGTTTTCACTGATAATATCTGAACTGTATTTTCCATGTGCTATTTTCTCATATTTTCATATTGTGTCCACAAAAATAGTTCATAAAATTTTGGATCTTGAATTTTTAATTTTAGTTGATTAAGTAATGAGCATTTTTTACACAAATTTTCAGAAATTATAAACAAACCAGTTCCTCTTTTTGATATTGGTACATGGAAACCAAGAGCTTTCATAATGTTCTGTGGTCAGCAACATTCATACTGTAATTACCACCATTATCATTAGAATGTGAGTTTTTAGTGAAAGACACTTTATAGTGGTTGAACTCAGGTTTACAAAGAAACTTCTGTGAGTTTAACCATGGAAAGTTTCAAGTTGAACTTGCAGAACAAACGTTGCACAGAGCTAGTCGAGATACTGGATTGGCATCTGTGGAGTTGTTCTTGTGTATTTTATCAGAAAAAACATTTCAGCCTGGTCCTGCAAGGGATGCTGTGTAAGAGAAACAGTTAATTGTCTCTTTTAGACAGCAGAATTGCCAGTTAATGAATTATTTTAGTAATTTATCAACTTGCTTTTTTCTGTCAAGCATTGGGTGCGGCTGGTTTTGGTTTTCTTTCTCCTTTTCTATCTCAGCATTCAGCCTCTCCTGCCACCCCACTGCCAGAACCACGTGAGCTGATAGAGCAGTTGGGAGACGTGGTTAGCAGATTCTAATGTAGCTGCTCCAAAAATTTGCCCTTGCACAGGAGTAACTTGATGGCTCTTTGTGGTAGACTAGAGTGCAAAAATGTAGGAAAGAGATTAAAATGGAAGGGGGAAAAATGGTTAACTTGTATGAAAATAATTCACAATGTAGAAAAATCTATGTAAGTTCTTTAGCTAGATAAATTGGTAATATCAGGCAGACAGCTGGAGAGTGCAGAATGTTTTCTTTATCCATTTCTGTTTCATTTTTATATCCAAAGACTGGAAGAAAATGTCAAATTGCAGCTAAGTTTGCTGGTGACACAGAAATTGGACTGGTAAATAGGGACTCAGGAGTATATAGTAACCAGGGTTCATTAAGAATAATCACTTCAATGCTCTTCAGTGTACCTTGGTGATTGTTTGGTCAGATTTTGTGGATGTTTGGGATTAATAAATAGAAAAATGCAGAGAAATGTGAAATTGTAATAGATAACAGACTTGACAGGAGCCCGTGCAGTTCTCTGTCTTGGAAAAGAGGAATTAAAATGTCATTAATGTAGTATGTGCCTGGTTTTAGACAATTCTGGAATATTTTGTCCACTTTTGCTGTCTTTGTGTCTGAATGCATCAGATTGGAAAAGGTTGATGGTGAAGTTGCAAGAAGAAATGAGACATGGTCAGGCAAGTCTGCCTTCTGTGAGACTAAAGAAAACTCTGTTCTATCCTGGAGAAATTAATGAGTGAGTTAAACCCCAATCTGGTGGTGCTGTGTAAGATTTTCTGCCAGCGTGGGGTTCTTTACATTGCAGATACAAAGGTATGACAGGATGCAATGAACAGGGGATGAAATTAGGGGAATTTAGAAAGGAAATAAAGTGTAGTTTTTTTAGTGAAAATTACAGAAAACGCATTGTGGATTTTGTTACTTAAAATCTTTGAAAGCAGATTCGCTTCTTTTTTCCCCAGGAGATATCCAGGTTCAACCAAGTGTTAGAATGTTGGTATAGGAAACCAATCATCACATTTTTTAGAATGAAGAGAATAAGAATAGGTGTTTACCTGGCCTTTTTGTATGCAATGTCAGATAATTTCCTTTCAGGGGGCTTCATGTATACTTGCTGTATTTGTGCAGACAGATTACAGTTGCTCTTGTTGAGTACAAGATGTTTCTACTCTTAACTACTTACAAAATGCACTCATTTTTTGAAAGTAAACCATTGCTTTCGCTGGCATTCAGATAAAGGATCATTGATTATTAGGTATTAATACAATTATTTAATATTTTTAATTTAATAATGTATTAATATAATTAGTGCAGTTTGCTTACAGAAAGGTGTTGAAGAAAAAACAACAAAATGCCAGAATAAGTATAGATGATATAGAAGAAGTAAACATTTTCTATTTAAAGTCTATAAATAACCAAGTTTCTTCCTATTCTTCAGGCTTTTGACCAAGAAAGTGTTGATTGTGGTTCACTTTGGGAGGCCAGCATAGGCTTCAGCTTGCAACATGAAGCTGTTGATGAAAGATGTTGTTATAAAGACTGCAAGAATGCAATCCTGTGGTTAAAAGAGAAAGTCTTGGCTAATAGCAGCTAATTAAGAGGGACATAAGGCATCCAGTAGGCACTTGAGAAATTATAATCTTTATTTTTTTGAACATCACATACAAAATAGTTACCTATACAGAGAATTTTTTATTGTTTGACTTCATGAATCTATATACTGAAATATTTTCTTTCTGGATTAAGCAATGTAAAGATGTCATCTGTCTTTTCTTAATGCCTTATGCATCCTACTTTAGTTTCTAGTCCCTGTAATATAAATTACTGGTATACTCAATGGAAATGGTGGTACTTTGGCATGTTTTTCTGCTACTTGTTCACTTTCATTGCTGTTTGGGGAGTTTTTGTTACCCAGGGGAATTTTATCAAAAATAACTTAGGTGACTTATTTTATCAAAAAAAAAACCCTAGATGACTTATTCCTGTTGCTGTAGTTCCTGGCCTTTTATTAAAGCATCTTGTTTCTTGTTGTAATTTGAACTGAAAATGCCATTTCAGTAACATCCTTGGAATTACCTGTTGGGATCAAAGCAGCACCTGCTAGGTTTCTGTAGTTTATGTTTGATGCAGTGTTAAGGACTTCAGACACTTCCAGCTCTAGGTCTTGCTGAGCATGGTTCAAACAGAACTCAAAACACATGCCTTTATTTCTATACTAGATTAAATGTGGAGTTTAAATGAGGAGAACCACATTTTTAATTATCTACTGAGAGTTTAGAGGAGATGATGAATGTTTATAAATACAAAGATGGTCACATGCAATAGGACTGTTCCTAGTGCTTTTGTGTGCCCAGGCAATTGCTTGAATATTTGGTTACAGGGACCTACAGCTAGGAACTCAGTTGGAATACAGCTTAAAATTATGGCAAAGGTAATGGATAAGGAATGCTACAGTTTTAAATATGTTCCAGATCATGAAACATGTTTTTATTGTAACTCCAGTGTAGAGATAGAGAGAAAGCTCATTTTATCCTATGTGCAAAGTTTTAAAGTTATGCAAGTTTGCAAAGCAATATTGCAGTTGCAGTAATGTAAAAGTTGGTTTCTTCCTGTATTTTTAACCTGATACCATTTTGCATGTCTTGAATTCCTTGCATGTTCTGACAGAGCTCTGTACAGACTTCACTAACAGTTCTCATCCATAGGATCACCAATCTTATTATGAATCCTGCATACAACACATTTATATTTAACCATTCTTTTCTTTTTCACAGCACAGAGAATTTCCTTCAATAAACTTAAAACATTATTTGCTGTTATTAGTGAGAAGGCTTTTATTCAGCAGATTAGAAACTGGTCTTTTCAGTGAAGACACTGCTATTCATGTCATTAGTGGTGTTTTCTGGACATTTGCCAAAATGTTGATATGGAAAAGGAAGTGGGAAAAACAGAGGAGAACTGTTTGGGGAAAAAAAGTTCACAGAAGAGTAAAACTTCAATTCTTTTAAACATTCATGCATTTGTAAAGCAAAGGAAATTTATAGTTACACTTAATACTGGTTTAGCATCCTGTATTCCCATAGATGATCACACTCTCTTGCATCCAAAGTGCTGTATTGGTTTCATAGCCTGTGTAAAGAGTTTCAAACAGAACCACTTGTAATAGAAAGTATTTGGAAGCACTTGGTGCCATTTCAATTATCCTTTCTCATATTTGTTGCCTCTGCTAAACCAATGGAGATGGAGGCTCACCTGTAACTAAATGCATTCTTACTTAAAGCCTACTCTCAGCCTCTGCTTTGTACAAATCTAGTCATGATTTGAATAACTGTAGCTCTTCTAAAGTGTAAATGTACCAGAAGAACTTGCTATTCAGGAATTTAATGCAGTACATGGAAATACTTAATGGTTAAGCAAGTCAAGCATATGAGGCACTGTTGTCTGTATTAACTTCAGAGCAGCTAATAAGTTCTATCACCTGAAAGTATTACCATTAAAAAAAAAAGTGTAATCATCTAAAATACTCAAATTTGGCGCTTTATTTTTTATTAAATTGGAATTTACTTATAGTGCTACTATTAGGTTTGAGAATTTGATGCTTGAATTTTCCATTGTTGCTTTAATATCATCAGATTTTTCAAGATTTTTATTCAAAGTAAAAAAATTGCTGGCCTTGTAAAGTTTAGAGTTGTTAATGGCTGTTTGCTTTGTTGCTTTCAGCAGTGGCCAGCTTGTCTGATGCCATACTCACTCACCTCTGATTATTTGCAGTTAAATTGTGGGCCTGATAATTCCCTGCTGTCTAAGGGTTTAGGTGGTTAAGTGATGTACATAAAGTGCTTTTCAGCTTTCTCAAGAAGGACTCACAAATGAAAGATTAATTGTGACATTAGTGTTCCTAAAAAGGAAAGTAATATTTTTAGATAGTTGGCCTCCTGTAAGCTAACAGAGAGACAGAGTGAAAATATATTTCCAGTGAGGGTGAGATTATCTGTAGAAAAGTGCTGGTTTAAACTCCAGTACCTTAAATGCATGAATAAAAACTGCTCATACAATTTCTTTTCTCACCTCTGACTCTTGAGGCTTTTGTTGTTTGCTTATAGCACACATTCTTTCTATCATATCTTTGGAAGACTTTCAGGATGGTGTGGGCTGTTCTAATATACTATTAGTGACTGTTAGTGGAGAGCAGCTAGGATGTCCCCTGTCACAAAGAAATGACTCTGGAGCATCTTGCATCTATCAGTAACAACTCATGTAGTTTAAACAAGCTGAATTAGTGTTGATTTTCCCCTTCAGTTTGTTGTTCTGCTGGTGAGGACACATCTTGCAGATAATTACATCAGCTGACACATGGAAGAGTGTCTGTGGCCTAGAAAAAGAGCTCTGCCACTTGTCAGTTTATATATAAACACACAGACACAGAATGGACAAGCTCCGAGCTCAGTCATAATTCTTTCTCTCTCAAGTCTTCCATCTCAGTTTGAATTCATTGTCCCTGGGGATATTTCAGCAAACTCCTTCATTAATCAGTTAGTAGATATAAAAAAATAACTTCAGATCCTTTATTCTATTCTGTTGTTCAGCAGTCCATACTGTGTATGAATGGTGCTCAGTGCTGCAGTGTGCAATGGAACTTACTGAGCCTTCTGTCCTTTCTTTATTGCCAGCATCACCAAAGAGAGCATTGTGGACATAGAAGGCGTTGTGAGGAAAGCACATCAGAAAATCGGAGGTTGTACTCAGCAAGATGTTGAGCTTCACGTTCAAAGGGTAAATTTTTGAGCAAATGGAGTGCTGGTTAATTGTTTGATAGATCTGTTGAGACTGTCTATCTGTCTACATACATAAACTTTGTCAGTAAGGAATCCCATGCCAAAGAAATAAACTGCTATAAACTACAAATTTCAGTGTTTTATATGTAAAAATTAAACACTTCTGGTTTTAAGATACTTGGAGTTTATATTTTCCGGTTTTTATCTGCCATTTGAATTACAGTATCAAGTAAAATAAGGTATCTCACTAGAACAATTTGGCTAGGAAAGCTTGTAACTCCAGTTTATGATTCTTAACTACAGTAGATACTGTAATAACAAGTCTGCTTCTTTTTAAGTGCAAGTCAGGAGTTTCTTCTTTATCAGAGTTACAATCTTCCCCTCAGTACAATGGAGTGGAATACATAATTCTCACAGAAATAAACTCAGTGGCTTAACAGTATGGAAACTTTTGAAATTGAAAATTCCTGGAGCTTGTGCTGTAGGGCTGGAGGAAGTGTAACTTTATAGTTTGTTTAAATAGAAAGCATGCTTAAACCTTTATGTAATATCCTTTTCTTCTAAAGGTTTTTAACTAAACTGTTTGACTACAATACAGCTGAAACCCAGTTGCCTCAGGAGTAGAGCATAATGCCTGTTAGAGAAGTGAGGTAAATCTTAGCTAACAGCATTGGGGAAAATCTGCAGATTTTGAAGAAACATGTTTTAATACGTGTGCAGATTATCCTGTGCTTGATTTTTCTGAAAGAACATCAAATTCACTGCTCCTCTAGGAGCAATACTATACTATAAGGTACAGCAAGGTGGTTTTCATTCTCTGATTATATTTTAGTTATCTCATTAATTTTTTAATCTGAAAGAGCTCTTTCAGCTATCTTCAGGTGATAAGTAAGAGATACATTAACAAGGAGAAGAACAGGACAATCTTGCTGGAATCAACCTAAAACTTCATGAAATCTGGTATATTGACAGTTGACATTCGTGCCAAAAAGCTTGTCCTCAGGCTGTATGAATTTGCTCAATTTGGTGCTTTCCAAAAGAAAAAAAGATATTTCAAATCTTTCAAAGGGAAAGCAAGAACTAAGCACTTCAGTATTGTCATGAGACTGCGCCGTGTATCTCAAGTACTGGAATAAAATCACAGCCTTAGAGCGAGCAGCCTATGCAAACACTGTTTCAAGTCTCTGCTAGAAATATCCTTTTGTAAGTCACATCTCCTTTTGAGCAGAGCCTCATGCTATTTCTGTTCTCTCTCAATTTCAGATCTATGTGATCAGTTCAGCTGAACCCCGGCTGCCCTTACAGCTGGATGATGCTGTTCGACCAGAAGTGGAAGGAGAGGAGGTGAAAACTTTACATCCTCAAATGCTTTTTATTGTCTTTGTAGCTGAGCAAAAGCACCAAAGCCAAGCAGCTTCCTTAATGTGGTGGTTCTGGGGCTTGGTTAGGTTTGCATTTTGTTTCCTTTGTGCTATCCAGAACTGTGTTCAACATCTTTATAGCTTTGATGTCTGCTGAACTGCAGTAGAAGGTCAAAACCAGGGGGTTTCCAATCTTGTGTGTGTCTGCTGCATTCTCATAGTTGGGTTCTGCCTGTGACCTCTGGGAGAAGTTGCACCTTAAACTTTGCTATGCTGCCAGTTTGCTGTATGTTCTTTCTAGAATGATCTAGAAGTTCTGGGTGTTTTTCTCCATTGATTTTGTTTGGTTGGAGTTTTTATTTTGTTTATTTTTTGGATGTGTGTGTATTCACTATGTGCTTTTGCACAACCTTTTAGGATGGAAGAGCTACTGTAAACCAAGATACTAGACTGGACAACAGAATCATTGATCTGAGGGTAAGGAACATGCAGTGCTGCTGGCTTGCCTGCAAGTGTTTATTCTTCATGTTTCTAATCCATGAAGCAATGAAAGTAATGGATTTGAGGGAATTGTATTATTGGCCAGAAGAAAAATAAACAATATATTTTTGTGGGTTTGAGTGGTATTGTAAAAGCACGGGATTTTTTAATCCTAAATGTTCGCCTTTACTGACACTAATTAAAGAATGTATATGGGTAGTTCAAAGGCAAACATTGATGTACATGGCAATGTACATCTGGCTTTTTAGCTGCAAAAGTCAAAGGTGACTGAATAGAGACAATTTAGAGACAACATTTTTTCTCAGATGTAGTCTTCATTATCCAAAACCTGTAAAGAGCTTGGTTTTGAAGTGTAAGATGGGAGTTCTAAAAGGCAGTTGAGGCACTGTAATGCATCCCTTACCAGAGAAATTGTACCAGGCCATGATACCAATCTCATGCTCTTTGTTTCTTCATAGCATTCATGTATTTTCCTTTTTTTTCCCTGAAACATCTTATTTTATCCAGGTCATAGAGACCCAACGTTCTGTGAATTCATAGACCTCTCAAATATTTACCATTTCTGATGAGGAGCAAAATACTCTACTAAAATACTTACAGAACTTTGATTCTTTTTTAATGAAACAGCAGCTAACGTTTAAATGTATAACTAGGCATTACTGACTTGAGGCATCCTGGCCTTTTCCAAGGATTTTTACCCATTTTAGGTCCTCCACAATGTAATTTTAATCAACATTGAATGAAGAATAGGTTTAGCTCTTTTTTTTCTTTGATACATAGTACTACCTTCAGCGTTCTTAATGGCAGTTTCTCAGTAAATCAATCTTTGCACTTGAGAAATGAAACAAAAAAGTCATTTATTGGAAAATTTGGAAAAGTTCTGGCACCGAGATACGTACAGCTTTTTAACAGCTAATCTGCTTATTTCAGCAACTAAAACTACTTGTGTGAATTGTTTTACTTGTACCAAAGTTAATTGCTTTTCACTTGACCTTAGGTACAATACTGAGTAACTTCAGTCTGTGGTTACTTTTCAGGGTACTCAGTATCTCATTATATTGGTCTCTTAATCTGTCTTAAATTAAGCCTTTAATGAAAAGAATTCTATACTAATGATTGTAAGTGAAAATCATTTGAAGGATCATCAGCTTATGATAGTGCTAAGGCAGTATACTGAATTGCAGGGGAGAAACCTTGGATGCTTGAACTGCAAGCTTTAGTTGAACATCTGGCAATGAATAAAAATAACCATCAGCACACCAGAGAAACCTAAGAAAATCCATTATATTGAAGAAACACCTGTATAAGAAACTGAAAGGAGCCATGAGGCCCAAAGAGAACAGAGAAATTTTACAAAGAGAAATAACATTTAAAAATACTGGGTGAAAATGGCTTGGAAGACTCTTGGCTGTAGTGCAGTTGAGGGCATCTGCAGAGCAAAGCCTAAGAAGGTAAATAGTAATGGAAAAAGAAGGAAGAGTCATGCCAGAATAAACACAAGAGATGGAATGGAAAGGGCTGGACTAAAGTTCTTCTGTCCCTGTACACATCCAGTAGTTCAGCATGACCCTCACAATACTTCTGGAGTATCTTTGTCAGTACAGCAGCAGAGCATTAGCTGTCAGTATTCTGCCTGGAGGGTGCAACTGCTGACCTAAGTGGATATTGCTATAACCTCTTCTGTGTCCCAACCACTGTTGGGACACCCTCTCTTCAGCAATGTCTGGCACCTTGTTCTGAGCTCTGAACCTTAACTCTGTGTAAAGGAGCTGTTTTTCTCCTTAGCTGCAGCAGCTGCTGCAGTGGGGTGCTAAGCATCTGTTTCATGCTGAACAGGAATTCAGGTTAACTTTTAACAGAATTGGTGGAAGGATGGAATGCCAGATCTCAGTACTGCAGTGTCTGTGTCTCATCACCTGCAGACACCTGTGGTGGGGTGTGGTCTGGACACACCCATGATTGCCCATGATTATGCTTGAGTATCTGTCTTGCCTTGCTCCTCTGCACGGGAAAAGTTTCTGTCTGAGACTCTCTTACATTTCTGTGTGTCTTTTCTGTTGCACCTTTCAGTATGTGTTTCAGAACAATAGCAGATTCTAAATATGTGTTATTCTAATATGGTTTTTTAAAGGGAGTGCTGAATAAGCAGGAAAGTTTTTTATCAAGCAAGGGGAAACTTCAGTGAGAACACTTTTTTTTTTTTTTTTTTTAATATATGTATATATCCTAAGCACTGTATGTAGTGGAATCACAAGAGTAGGACTACAAAGAAACCCACAAAGCAGTAATTGATTTTGAGTGATTTGGTTCCATAGATTGGAGGTACTGGAGTACAAATGGGGCTTCAAAGAGCCTCTAGTGTTTCAAATGCACTGCATAAGTAGGCATGTCCTAAGGAGGATTGCAAAAGGGTTACCTGAAACCATTTTTCCAACAGTTGTTCCTTCTAGGAAAACCATATGATGGCTAAAGGGAAAATGTTAACAAAATAGTTCTTACAGAGGTGCTGTGATGATCTGTTCCTACAAGTGTAGCCACAGATAAATGTATCCTCTAGTTCTGGTTTCCTCAGTGCCCCAGTTTTTAAGGAAGAAGAAGGCCGCTAAACATCTAAAATAGGGAAACTGTTATTTTGAGAAAGAATTACCAAACTAAATGCATCGTTCTTGTTTAGGCTCAGACTAAAAAAAATAGTTTGTATGCAACTAGAATTACTTTTGTCCATTTAAATGCAGTATTTAAGATATTTAAGTAATTAGCTAATTGTAAATAGTAATTAATTAACTGGATTGGGCCAAGTCATGATGAAGTGGAGCTGGGAAACTCAGTTATTACATGAATGAAAAAAACTGGTTTTCTGAAACTAGCATCACTCCATCCAGCCATTATGTATACCAAGGAAGGTTTGATTATGATGCAATACAAGGAGTGTAATTAATAATAAGGAAATTACATTAGTGGAGATGAAAGATGCAAAGTATGTTGCAAAGATTGCAAGACTTCCACAGTTGTGTACATGTGGAAATAGACTAAGTATTGCAGTGAATTATTAACAATCTTGCATTTTGTTTGCTGACAAAGATCTCTCAGAAGTGTCAGGTAGTTTAGTTTTTTTAAGGCTGGGGATGGGAATTACTTAAATGCCAAGATGCCAAGCTACTGCTGTAATTGTTTTTGTGAAGTACGGAGAGAAAATAGTGATTATTTAGGGCTAAGAGGTTTTGAAAATCTTTTCTAAAGAATGATTACTGGAGAAGAATGAACCTATTCCTGGTGGGTTAAGTCATAAAATACAGGTCACACCCTTGAAGTAGAAAAGTTGGGGTTTTAGAGAAAAGAGCTGGTAAGAAGGAAAGTCCTTGTATACACTAGATTTTCTTTCAGATAACCACAGCTGGCAGTGAAGAAACCACTGTTGAACT
Organism: Certhia americana; assembly: GCA_018697195.1. Lineage (NCBI taxonomy): Eukaryota > Metazoa > Chordata > Aves > Passeriformes > Certhiidae > Certhia > Certhia americana. The sequence goes on from CM031863.1 coordinate 5,377,394, forward strand.
AAGTATCTGTTTTTCACAATGGCTCAATGTGAAAGTCAAACTACTTGATCAATAGAGATGTTTGATTTACCATTCACTTACTGCAACAGCTAAAAAGGGCAAAGTAGAGCACTGTGTTTTTAAATCTTTACTTTTCTGCTGTTCTTAAGTTTTACTGAAGTATTTGATAGTGTGTAGACTTCCCATGTTTGTAAAAAGACCTGCAGAAACTATATTTCATGAAGTTTTGTGGTACATGAAAAATAATGAAGAAAAGATCAGTGAAACACTGATTCTTGTAGTTTGCTTCTTAAAAATACCAGTTCAGGTTCATCCAGTTTTACATTGTTTAAAAAAAACAATGAAGAAAAGACCAGTGAAAGAAACACTGATTCTTGGGTTTTACTTCTCAGTTTGTCTTTGAAAAAGTCTGAAGACAGAAACAGTTCAGATTCATCTGGGTTTACAATGGACCTGACTGATGTCCTTGCTCTGGTTTATTTTTTGTGTTCAGGAGAACTTTTATCTCAACAGTATCTGTTCAAATGTGACTTGAATTATATATATGCCTTTTTGCAGTCCTGTTGCTACAATTGTGTCTGCTAATGCCCAGCTCATTGAGAACAGAGCAAAGCCTTTTTAGGGTTAGTATTACCCTGTTTATACTGCTCAGGGTAGAGCATTAACATTAAATTGTGTCTTTAGTAGTTTATGGATGTCAGACTGTGTTATGTGATAATGCAGCTGTACAGTGATCTTAATGCACTTTTTTTTCAAATACTCGATTACTTCAAGCTTGATTTCATTGTGTTGGATTCAATTTCCTCATTGCAAAAGCAGTTTTTTTCCTGACTGAATCCAAGCTGTAATGAACAAGCAAATGTACAGTTTATTTTCTTGTGGGCAGTGATTTGGCAGTGTGTACATACACAGTCCCAGTCATTTAGACTAAAAACTTCATGTTCATATATTTTTGTACTATCAATAATACTGAAATTTAATAAAAGTTGACTTCAGTCACCTTGGGCTTAAAAAAATGTTATTTAAGATACATTCTGTTTCCTAGCAAAACCTTCATTTGTCTTATATATAGTGGAGGAATTACAAAATTAGTTACATTATTTAAAATAATGTATATTACTTAAAAGAATATTATTATATTATTGAGCCAGCTGTGTGTTTAGTGGTTCTTCCTGGTGGAAGATAAGTAGCTACAGCAGGCAAACAGGAAAGCAAAAATGAGGGGAGAGCAGAACAAATTCTGTAGCTGATGTGAGAGTGAAAAGAAAGTTCACAGCTTCTCATGTCTGTGCGTTGGTCTCACCTCTCTGAGATACGATCACATTGGTGTGAACTGCCCTCAATTCCACTGAAAAACATTTGGCAGCACACATGACTCTTGTTCTGACACTGTAGCTTCTGCCAAATGAAAAGTGATAATTGTTTTTATAATCTTACAGTGCTCAGTTTTATTATTAGATTTTCCTTCGTGGCATCTGAATAATAAACACACAGGTGAAATTAGAGTATGACTGAAACTCATACTTCAGTATTGTTCCCTAAACTTTTCTTCTGCTGTCTTGTGACAAAAGTGATTATTGAAAATACTGAGATTTTCTGTAAAATTAAGTTTGCAGACTTTAAAACATTAACAAATGTTAACAGCAACAGCATTTAAATGTCACAAATTTTTTTCTGTTTCTGATTAGTTCTTGAAGCAATACTGACTATCTTTGCCTTAGTCTCAGATAAGATACTTTGTCAGTATGTATGTAGTAGGGTTTCTATTGGAGTAAACACTACAAGAAAGAATGCCATGGCAAAATTGTATTTTAAGGCAAAGGTAAAAATCAAGTAATTTTAGCTGCTGTCTCTGTCTTTAGTTTGCTGTATTGTACCTAAGTGTGGAAGCTCAAATTGTGACTCTGTTGCTTGCCATTGTACAATGTTGCTATCTCAGTTTCTGAATTATTTTCTTCAAATGAATTTGTTCTCTTTGTGTTCTGAGCATCACACCAGTGCAAAGAATGTTATTCAATCTGAAAAGATTTTTCTCCATTTTTAAAATACTTGGAAATTGTAGTGGCACATAAACTTTTGAGGTCGTTGATTTGACTCCACTGCAAATTGTCAGGTGCAGTTCTTTAGGAGCTTATCTCAGATGTCTTGTGGGTCTGTTTAATTCTTACAAGGAGGCTGCAGTATCACAAACTCCCAACAGTTATCCATGTTGGCAGTCTCTGAATGAATGGACACTGAAACTTGGCCACCTTTGGTGAAAGAAGAGTGGTCTTGTCAGATCTAATTTGAGGTATGGAGAATTGCTGCTTGTTCTTGGTCTGCAGTTAAATAAAAGCTTCAGTGTCCAGTTCTGTAAGTTTGGCTGCTTTCATAAATGCTGTTTCTAAGCATAACTTATCATTAAGGATGGCTTAGGAAGACAGAATCCTTGCCCTGCATCCTCACAAAAGGCAGGAGGAGTTAACTGCCTTCCAAACCTTTGTCACTGGGGGGCTGTGTTAGGTATTGACTGGCTGCGTTTCTGTGCACAGTTTTAGCTCAGACCATGTAATTGCTTTCAGACTGGGTTTAGCAACCAGTTTTCTTTTTCCTGGTGTTGTTTGACTTACTACTGCATACTGAAACTGCTGTTGGTTCACACCAAGGGTAGAAGATGCATTGTTTCTATCCTGCTTTATGTTAATGTTACACATCTTCTCTCTTAGCAATTTTAGATGTGTCTAGTTCATAAAAAACTTTATTGCAAAACTCAAATGTGACTTGTCAGGTCTTTCACCTTTCAAACAGGAGATAGTTAAGAAGAAAAAATCCCTTTGAATCATCCCAGTACTTGGATATAACACTGCCAAATTATGCCCACAACTCAGGCAGAGTCTTACCATAAGTCTGGTTCTGGGAGACCAATATGAAAAAGGGATAAAACTTTTAGGGTACTTTTGTAACTGTTGCTCAAAACCTAATTTCCTGCATTTTGAACATTTGGAGTGGCTGTGGTGTATCAGACATGTGGATTATCAGACAGTGAGAACTGATATAATTTCCTAGTCTTAACCACTTATCCACCTGAAATATTTAATTGGTCGGCTAAAACAGCAAATAACTCCAAACAGCTACAGATCTGCAATATTATTGCAGTTTCTTTTTGGGTTTGTTGGTAAAGGGATGTCTTTATCTTGCAGAGATGATGGATGTAGCTTTATTTCAGTGTTTCAGACTGTCTAAATTTGGCTGCTTATATAATTTGTTCTGGTTGGGGTTTTTTTGTTTTGTGGTTTGGTAGAGGAGTCATGTGAAAAAGCCCACAAGGCCTTCCTTACCCCAACTGAAGAGCTGGGTGCTGTTCAGAAAGAGAAATAAACAGCTCTGTGACGCAGGTTGTCGTAAAGAACGGTTCTCTTGCTCGTTTGCAGGAACTCGTTGGTCTTTTTGTACGTTTTTAGGCTGCTCACTGTCACGTCTGAGATGCTGAAAGCACAAAATCTGATATGGCTTCAGTGCTGATGCCTTGCAGTCTTTGCAGAAGTCACTAAGGTGGTTGTTTTATTCTTCATGCCAAAAGTGTTCCAGGAATGTTTAATGTAGGTATTTGCTGACCCAGATGAGCAGCTCAATTGTGTCAAGTGCATAAACAAAAAGAAAATTATCAATTCAGTTAAATCTACTTCTGTTTTCAGCTAAATTTACTTTTGAAGTAAGGTGAGAAAAAGACAGAGGAACTGCAGTTCATGTCAACAGGTGTTATGTGGGCTGCTTATGTTAGAAGTGTAGACCTTGGGTTTTGGATGTTTTTGTGGCAGTGTTGTACATGGTTAACATATGGCTGTGTTTTTACATGAAAAACATTGTATTTGGTAGCCTTTAACAGACAGACATTTCTACTTTATGTAAGTTATTAATGGCTTTGCTTTTATCATGCACTGTGTATTCTGCAGCTGTTCTAGTTCAGTGTGCTGAAAGCTTTTTAATAGATTTAGTGCTTTTATTCAGTTTCTTACTATAAAACTTTTATTTGCAGAAGCACATCTCATAAATCAGGTATTTTTTTTAAACATAGAAGTGACCATAGTGCCTCATTTATAACTGAATCTGCTATAAATTGAAATTAATAATTTCTCTGGTTTCCTTTCCCATTTCCTTCCATGTCACAGACAATTACAGATTAGCACTTACCACTGTTTAGGCAGATACAATAATTCAGGTATTCCTGAGGGAAGGAATTCATCCTTCCAGCTGTCCAGAAGAAGTAATAGAGTCAGGAAAAACTAACATAGGACTCATTATTTTATCTTCTTCTTGTAGACCTCCACTAGTCAGGCAATCTTCTGCCTTCAGTCTGGTATTTGTCAGCTTTTCCGAGAAACTCTTATCCGCAAGGGATTTGTGGAAATTCAGACTCCCAAAATCATTTCAGGTATTGTATATGTGATCCAGCAGCTACAGGTGTGCTTCTTTTTATAGTTGCTCAGTGTACATATCGGACAAAAATTTAGTAAGTTTTTATTTTAAAAACAAGTTTTCTTTCTAGCTTAGCTGCAACATAGGAAACTTCTAGCAGGTGACAAAGTTGGGCTTTGCTTTTCTCCTGACTTAGGCTATTAAAAGAATGACAAGAAATATATATATATATCTGATTTATGTCATTTGCAATGCATGTGAATGCTCAATTCTGATCATATGCATTATTCTTCAAATCAGTGTTCTCCGTGTTGAGCACTGCATGTTCCATTCTCAGTATTAAAAAAAAAAGTCTAAGTTAGATTAAAAGCAGATTCCATCATAAAGATGTTGCAACAAACATATGGTATAAAATATGATGCCATTATATGGCACAATTTGTCACTTCTTTAGCAATGAGAATGTGGCAGAATAGAAGGTGGTAGACCTTTTTCTTTTTGGAAATGAGGAATAACAGCTTCAGCCTTAAAGTCTGAAATGTAGATTTTGCTTCTAGTTCTTTTGATTTGCTGTATTGTTTTCAGAAGTCCGATGGCTTGATTTACTGATGGAAGTTTTTCTTCCATCATGTTGGTACTCTTTGAGGTTTTGTTGGTGCCACTAAGATACATGGCATGGAAAATCAAAGCAGAACGTTTGTCTTCCTGTGTTATTGTATGTGCATTCGTAAAGTGCATGTCTTGCTTACAGAATATTATGCTTCTGTATTTATATTTTGGAAGGCATCTCTTGACTGAGATAAAAATTTTAACAAAATGCATGTAAGCAGCTGTTATTTCAGCATGAAAAGTGTCATTGAACTAGAAGATTGGATGACTTTTTCCTATGGAGACAGTTGCAGAGTATGAAGTACTAAAAGATTCCCAGGTAGTTTATTTATGTAGGACCTTTGAGGAAGTGTGCAGTGTCCCATTGAAAGTAAGCAAGCATCCCATTGTTTGGATGAGACCATATTTTGTAAATTAATTAAGTTAAATCAGTACAATCCTTATTGAACTTCCAATGTAAACATCATAACTGTTTTAAGATTTGAGGTTTTTAAGAGTTACCTGTGTCAGGCCACTGTACCTCTCATGACACACACTGGGAATTGGCAAGGTGAAGTGATGCAATTTTAGTAGGTGCTTAAGGGAAATGCAGTTAGGGAAATGCATGTGATCCTTGTTCCTGTAGCTGTCTAGGAAAATTGCTTCAAACTGAGAAAAAGCTTTATAGCTTTGGCTCATGCCCTCTGGTAAATCTGGGATATATTTATGATTTCAGTTAGAGGGTGGTCCTGCAAAACAGGATATGCACTTTGATCTCAGGCTCTGCAGTGAACCCCTGGCAGCCTGAGCCACTGGCAGAGATTGGTTTCCACAGGAATGTGGGGTGCAGGTAGATGTGTTAGAACAGAGATGTATTCTCTGCTGTTCTCACTCTAAGGTGAAGGTCAGCTGAAACAGTAACATTTTAAACTACCCTGGCTAAATTTGCAGATTTTCAAGACAAGGTGCAACAGTCCTGAGCTGCAAAATTTACCTTGGCTTGAATAGATGGATGCAAATATATCTTTTTCCTCTAATATGCTTTGAAGAAAAATCTTTCTGATCTTTAAATGTAGGACAAGTAATCTAACATTCTACCTCTGATTGAGTTTTTACATTTTTATTTTAATAACTGCCTAATTTTATTTCAATAATTCCTTATAAAAGCACTTGCTTTCTAGCTGCCAGTGAGGGAGGAGCCAATGTGTTTACTGTATCCTACTTCAAAACCAGTGCCTACCTGGCTCAGTCCCCACAGCTATACAAGCAGATGTGTATATGTGCTGACTTTGAAAAAGTTTTCTGCGTCGGGCCAGGTAAGAAAAGCTTTGCTTTATGCAACATGTGAAGTGTGCCCTGGTGGTTTTTAACAGCTGTGGTACAAGATGGCACACACACACACCCCCACAAACCTTTGAATCATTTCACTTGGTGTAGTTTCACTTGCCAAGACAAATTTCTGTTGAGGCGACTGATGACAGTAAAGTTGACAGAGAAGTTGCTGTACATGTACCAAACAACATTGCTTAGAACAAGATTACTTTTAACTGTCCATAAATAATAAAAAATTAATAATTTCCAGTCTCATGCTCTTTTTCTCAAAAGTTGATAGGACATGGCCTCTTAAGGTGACAATACAATAGTTTTCTTCAAAGACTTCAAATGGTTTAAAGATACCTAACCTCCAAATGCTAAAAACAAGTCAATAACAGTGTATTAAAAAAAAAAAAAAAAAAATTCCAAGTAATTCAGAAAGTCTTAAATTTCTTGTTAACAGCTAACAGATGAGTCATGGTTTATATTAGACTCATGTACCTATCCCAGAAGACACACACATGTACAAGTCTATTTCCTCTGAAAAAGGCAGTTTCAAAATCTGAAAGTTCTTGTGTGTTTGAAAGCTTGTGTGTTTTTTTCACTTGTGTCTGTTGGTCTAAGCAGAGATCCTGCCTCTCTGTGGGTCGTGTCTGTCTTGTGTCCTTTGGGTACCACAGCTGCAATAGTGCTGTCACTGTTACAAATGATGTTCTGAGGCTGCTAGTTATATTTGTGTCCTTCAGTGAGAATTTTCATGTCTATCTAATCCAAATGATGATTGTTATTTTTCCAACTGGAATGATAATATCAGGTCAGTTAGAATTTCTGTTGTTTCATTTTGCAGTATTTAGAGCTGAGGACTCCAATACACACAGACACCTGACTGAGTTTGTTGGTCTGGATATTGAAATGGCTTTTAATTATCACTATCATGAAGTGGTAGATGAGATTGCAGATACCTTGGTGCAGATATTCAAGGGGCTTCAGGAAAGGTAATAAAAGCATTTCCTTCTTTTAATGAGCAACTTAGTTTGGCATCTCTCACACTGTGGAATGAAGTAGGCAAGCCTTTTATCTTCAGTTTGTCAGATAAATGATTTTACAACACAATTTTGAAACATATTTTTGCTTTGCTCTTTACTATTTCTTTGTGGTTGACTTCTAAAGTGCACTCCAGCCATAGGCCAGTAAACTACTTTTAGCATCTCCTGGAGTATGCTGGCTTGCACTAAGAAACTTGCTGTCTGCTATTGAAAGGACTTCCTAAGAGAGATGATCCATCCTTAATTTAAAATGTTCTTCTTTTTGTGCCACTACTGGTAGATTGTTCTATTTCAAAAATTATTTTAATATTTACTGTATAAGGAAGTTTTCTTGAATAAAAGTGATTGTATCAGCCTTCATTTTTTCCTTGTTAACAGGAAGGATTATTTTCCATTCTAACAGTCTAACTCACTAAAAAACAGGCTAGCAGTTTAGGAAGTGGTTTCCATTTGCTTACAAGTTAGACTGTTTTGCCAGCAGAAATGCAAATATTCATCTGTCCAGAAGAAAATTTCTTGTTTATGTTTGGATATTACTCAAATAAAAAAAAAAACCCAAGTAAATACTACAAATCAAAGGGGTGATTTCAGTGTCTTTACTGTGGAAATTTGACATAGTGGATTATTTCTTACAGAAGAGATTAAACAGAAGTAGTAGTAAAATATTGACATCAGTGAAGTAGATGCATTAACTTTGTTGAAACAATCCATTATAGAATTTCTCCAGAAGTGGTTTTAATACATTTTTTATGTTGCAAGAGGGACCTCTTGTGGCAAAATCTCAAAATCATTATTAGGTGCAAGTTCTTGACTGTTTTGTATTTTGGCTTCTGTTCTTGTTTCTTTGTCTGTAGATTCCAAACTGAAATTCAGACAGTGAGCAAACAGTTCCCATGTGAGCCATTTAAGTTTTTGGAGCCAACTCTGAGGCTGGAATACCGTGAAGGTGTGGCCATGCTTCGAGAGGCTGGTGTGGAGATGGGTGATGAAGAGGATCTCAGGTACTTGGCAGGACATAACTGTGTCAGTCTTGGGAAAGTGGTAGTGAAGTGTCAGTTTTGTACTGAGCAACTGACAGCCCTCAATAAGGAACCACAGCTTTTAGAGGAATAAACAGCACTTCTGTCCAGATCTCTTGACAAGTAAATGAGTGGATGTGAAAATAATAGTTTCTTTTAATGTAGATTGACTATAGGTACAAACGCTGAAATCTGACAGTAAATAACTGACAGCATAAAGAGAGAGCAACTTGAACCTTCTAAGGAAAAGAAGTACTTGTTTGTCCAGCAATTGCAGTCCTTCATGTGAATTACGACATGTTTGAATAGGATTAAACAAAAAGATTCTGCTGCCTTAAGGTTTTTCTTTTAAGTAACACTCTTCCATTTCTTCCTTCTACCTCTCAGGAAAATGATTAAACAATGATGAATTGATGAATTGATGAATTCCCATTGATTTACTGAGGGATGGTTTAATTAGCAGTTTATATATAATCTTTACTGAAGACATTTAATGAATTAAAACAGTTCTGTTCCTCCTCATAGTCTATCCAGCACCATTAGGGTACTGTGTGATTTTAAGGTAAATGATCTGTGCATCAAATTAAGTGTCCATTATCAGAATGTGATGGAGGGAAATAATTTCCTCAACAACTATTCTTGTGGGTCTCACTTATTGTGTCATACACAAGATGTATGGTAATGGGAAATAGAGTACACAGTTCTTTAGTAATCAGAATGTGGTAACTAGGAAGAAGTTGTATTGAAAGCAAGAATATTTTTAGGTACCAGTTAATTTAAGGGATTTCTAGGACCCATACAAAATATTTAGAAACAAATATATATACTTTATTTCTGCAATTTCTGTATGCATAACCCAAAACAGTCAGAAACAAGTACTAGATTTTCTAAGGGTAAGGGTGCAGCAGCTCTGCTGCAGCTTGTAATCTTTTGGGCTTTGTGAAGAATATCATCAGTACAAGTTGAAACCACCTCAGTTTAATGTTGATAATCTTTTTCAGTACACCTAATGAAAAGCTCCTGGGACGCCTGGTAAAGGAAAAGGTAACAATTATTTTAGACTAAATAAATTTGTCATTGACTCTGAAACCTGATATTGTGTAGTCATAGGGTTGGTGTAAATACCTACATGTAGACAGTATCTCAGAACATGCAGAAGTTGTGAAGAGTTGGTGATTACCTTTTTTTAATTGAATGCATTCCCATTTTGGTGCTGTGTATTTCATCTACTGTCGTCTACTGTCAGTTTTGTCTTCATCATTAATAAGCAGTTTCAAGCAATTTTCAGTCTTTTATAATTATTTCTATCATATGTTGTACTGAGGATGCCAAACAGGCTAGTATGTTCCAAAGCCATTTTAGATCTCTTAGGAGATTTAAAAAAAAAAAAAAAAAAAGCAAACCAGAGTCTAACAAAATCTATAGGAGAAGTTGAGATCTTTGGGGGGAAAAAAAAGTACCTGTTACAGCAACACATTTTACTGCTCAGCATTTGTAAGTTTACACTAGAAATAGTATTGAAAAACTGAGAAAGAATGCACCACTTTTTGGTAACTTAGACAATAATGTGGGAAGCTATTGGGAAATTTAAAAAAAAATTTATTTCAAAGATTCACTGGTTCTGTCTTTCTCTTGTAATTTGTTTTTATGTAGTTTTCTCTTGTACTAACTGTTCTAAATTCCTTATTCAGTACGACACAGACTTCTATATTCTTGACAAATATCCTCTTGCTGTGAGGCCTTTTTATACAATGCCAGACCCAGCCAACCCAGTAAGTAAAATTCCTTGCTGTTGTCAATGGGATCTTCTTTCTCTTTTTTTTTTTTTAGTTCTAATTATTCCATGGAGGGATAACTTGACAATACAGATAAAGTGTATTAATATGACCATAGAGTCATTGAATGATTTAGGTTGGAAGAGACCTTAAAGATAATTTAGTTCCAGCCTTGCTGTAATTAAAATGATGGTAACAAGATCAGATCAGGGTTACATGACTTGTCAAATGTTTTCAGTTACTCTTCACTGGTGAAAACATTCCAGAAAGAAATTAGCAAAAACTGGCAGAGCTTTATGAAGAGATCTCCATGGTCAAACACTGCTGCCATCACTGAAAAGTGGCAAAAATATTCTTCCAGGGCAGCAGACACTTTAGCAGAAAATAGACTTTTTTTTTACATCTTTGGATATCAGAAAATTAAGTTATTGAAAGATAAGTATTTGCAAACTGTGGAACTGTAGGTAGGAAATAAATTCCTTTTTGTGTTTCCAGAAAACCTCTAACTCATATGATATGTTCATGAGAGGGGAAGAAATCCTGTCTGGAGCTCAGAGAATTCACGACCCTCAGCTGTTGACAGAAAGAGCCAAGCATCATGGCATTGGTAATGAGGCAGTTTAAAAGAACATAAGTCATGATTTCATTTGTGTCCTTTAGAGGAAGAATTTGGAGCAGAATTTGTTATATGATTAGTAAAATCAGAGTTCTGTTTCATTCTTGCTGTTAATCCATCTAATTCTGTTTAACTATATACAGTGGGGTATTAAAAAACTAGGGAGTCTTCCAGCAACACCTTGTTGAATAGTTATTAATAAAATTATATAACAAAACTGTTACAGTCATAAATTCTAGATAACTCTGGACAATTTACATGTTCAATGAGTAAAACCCCACTGTTAGTTTGTAATTTTTTTGTTGTGTTTGTAGTCCTGTAGTCACTTGTCTGTTTGGCTTGGGGTTCATTCAGCAGGTAAGAAACCAATATTTTTCTTTTCTAGATTTGGAGAAAATAAAGGCTTATATTGACTCCTTTCGGTTTGGTGCACCTCCACATGCAGGTGGTGGAATAGGTAAGTATCTGGGTTTTTGTGTAGCCTGAGCATAACTTACACTGCTCAGTCTCAAGCAGAGTTCAGTATAAAATCTGAATAGTGACCTTGTTAGGTAAATTTGTGGGGCTCTTTATCCTGGAGAATGTAAGGAGAGAAGCTCAAATTTAAGGATCATCATAAAATAGATGAAATAGTAATGGCACAGTCTGGAGAGTTTAAAAAGGAGGTGATTACAAGAAAAAGTGCCTCCTCACTAGACAGGCACATCACTTTCAAATTTGACCAGTGAGGAAAATTTAAGGAAGCAAGAAAATAGTGTATTATGTATGGATTTATCAAAGTCACCATCATACCTGCAGCCACTGGTCTCTTTGTATTTGATGAAGGTGTTTTGCATTGAGGAGAAATAAGTGATGCTTCCTCATCTGTTTGGGAGCATGCAACATTTGCAGGTAATCCAAAATTATTTAGGCCAGTCAGAACTGACATCAAGGAAGCTGAAGCTGCATCTTTTCTTCAGAGTAGATGGTCCTCGTAGCTAAGTACCAGACAAACAGGAGATGCCACAAGAATTAACACTGGGTTCAAGGTATTCCAGGTGGAAACCTTAACGCGGGAGGCGTGTGGAAAAATAAGTGTGCGTCTGGGCTCCACCCATCGTGGCTGGGGTGCTTATAGCCCCAAGGATTAGGAAGTGCCTGCATAATGGGCTGTACTCACACTGCTGTGTGAGGCTGGCTCCAGCTGGGAAGAACCTGCAGCTCCTTTGGCGTTTTGAACAAAGACTGACAGTGCTAATGGGCCGTTTTCATCTGCTGTAGGGCTGGAGAGAGTAACCATGCTGTACCTGGGGCTGCACAACGTCCGTCAGACCTCCATGTTCCCGAGGGATCCCAAACGCCTGACACCGTGACCAGGAGCTGCTCTGAGAGTTGGGAATGCTCTGCTCTGCAAATGGGATCTGACTGCAGGCATAGCCCCTGCTGCTGCTGAACGTGTATTGATTGATTTGAGCATTATGATATGCAATTAAAAACAAATTCTCCTTTATTAAGTGCCACAGTAATTTTTTTTTATCCTTAGTTGTTTATTTAAAGGAAAATATTTTAACAGATCAAGACTCTTTGTATTGTCAACTGCACATTTTTAATGAAAACAGGATACTTTGAATTGGTATTTTAGTGTCACATTAAATTGTATCATTTTTCTAAACATTTTAATAAATTATGCGATAACCATTTTGCATTTTTAACTTATGTCAGCCAGATTGAATATTCTGAAGTACTGGCTCCAAGAAAAAGTGACTGGATGCTTGCAATTTAAAAATCTGGAGAGACCAGCCTGATAATTTACATGAGTGTCAGGTAGGGAAGCAGGTGAGAACATTCTTAACAAGAAATCTTCATAAGAAGTTGGTAAAATAGGTTGAAATAAAACACTCAAAGTAAATTAGATACAAATCTGTCTGCTTTTTTTGCATTGTATCCTCATAAGGTAATGACTCAATAAGGCTTTTTTGGTTTGTTTTTTTTTTTTTTACTGATGTAATAATTGTCTAAAGTTTAAATTTATTTCCTGTCTTCTCCCCGTTTTTTGGAAAGTTGTATAAAATCCATAGGCCTGGTCTTTATTTTATGTTACAATTTGAGAATGGTAACACACTCATGGAATACAAAAAGGATATATAATATTCTCAGAAAATAAATGCATAGTGGGTTTGAGAACAAACCATGTGTTTTCCTGCCTGACCCAGCCTCTGAGTTAACAAACAAAACAAGGATTTAATGCTTCTTTTACCAAGGAAAAAACTCCCAAATTATGTAAGTCGACCTATTTCAGGGTGATTTTTTATTTATAAATGCTGTGAACAGCCCAACCTTGTACACTTAGAGAAACTGAGTGTTTCTGTAAGTCAGATTGCTTCTGATATTCTTTCTAGACATACTTTTTCTCAGATTATTCACTTTCTTGAACTTCTCCATTTGCAGCAGTGCACAAAGATACTTCTCATCATTGTCCTCCTCCTCTCCTGCATTTGGAGAGGCACCAGTGCATTTGAGACTTCCTTTTGTATACTGCATCTGAGAGTTGGTTTTCAGATTTAAAACATCTTGTAAGTGTTGCTGCCAAAGAGCAAAGGATTAAATTCTTGACTTGGGTACTACAATAGTTGCTCTAATATTCATACATACTTGTAATTCCTGACTTAATTTTTGCTTAACATTTTACATGATCAAGCTTTCAGTAGGAGGTAAGGTGTGGATGGTCTCTGTTATTGTTGCTACCTTGATTTTTAAATGTCAGAGAAGTCACATATTGGTTATGCTCCAGAAAGGTCAGTGAGGCTGTGTATAAATTGTGTAGAGTTTCACAAAAGGGCAAATCATCTTTGCAGCTGCCATTGAACAAGACTTAATTTTAATGTCTTATGACAAGAGTTCTCCATTAGAAAACAATCATACTAAAGGTCAGTCAGGTAAAGTACTGGAAATGTAGAAGTTAAACTTAGTTTAGAAGTCACACAATTCAAGGAATAACACTTAGCAGCTTTGTTTGAGTCTGTTGTAATTAATTTACTGAGGAATCTTCCCCAAATTACTAACTTGAAAATCTTACACTGTAACTGGTTGTACTTTGCAAAGCTAAGTGGATTATAAACACAGCTCATTGTCACAGACTTAGTACTGATGAATCCAAATTTCAAAACAGTTGTTTATTTAGCTAAGCCAACTGGAATAAATTTGATTTAATTACCTTTGTTCATACAAGAAACAGTAATATATTCCACTTTGGATGTGCATTCTTCTAACCAGGAGCAAAATTACTGACTGAAATTTCCTGTCCAGAAAAAAAAATATCCTGGGTGCTGTTTCTTGCTCTAGATTTGGCAGCAAGTTTGCTTATACCAGTTCTGTTAGGAGTTTTTCAAACTCATGCTGTAGCTTGATTTACAGTAACTTCACAAAAACAATTCAGATGGAGGCCCCAATTCCTTTGTTTGCTGAATCCTTTCATGCAGCCATTCTTAGCTAACAGAAAATAATTATGATCATAAATCAAAATGCGAAATGCATTTGTCCTGAATGTCATGGTGGGAGCTACACAGTGTTAGAACTTAGTTTGAAACCCTGCAAATAACGAAGGTCTGGAAAACCTTTATGGTGTTTTGATAGGTAGCAAATCTGCTGTAATAGTTCTGGAAAAGTAAAACCTCTACTATCCTTTATTTCCAGTAACTTGCAGGAAGTTTACCAGTTTACAAGGAGTCCACACTGCTGCTGCCTCTCCGCCAGGTAAAATTGTTTTGGTTTTGCTTTTTTTCATGTTATAAAGATGCTAATTACAGTAGTGCAGTTTTTTAAACTAAGGAACTATAAAGCATATTGTTTAGAATTGCCAGGGAGTCTGTCTGCTCAAAACAACCACCAAGCTTCAGTTTTCTTCTGAAGTTTAACTGCACTGTTCTCCTGTGAAAACCCATCTGTGTTCACTGAGCTGTCTGAATCTGCCCAGTGGGAAAGAGGACTCAGGCTGTTCTTTTGGCAGCCAAGTGCAGGCCTGGCTCCCCATGGCTGCCCACACCTGCTGGGATAACCCTGCTGGGCAGCACCTTGCAGCTGCTTGCTTGTTGCCCAGTGGGCCAGGGCAGGAGGAAGGGAAGAGTAAAAGCAGGAAAACTTGGGGCTTTCTCCTGGTGCCTGTCAGTTCCAGGCATGTTGGACACCACTCCATGTGAAAGCAAGGGATGGAGGAGAATGCCTTGACAATATCCATTGTGGAACACCATATGCCTGCCTTGGCCTTTGATTCATACTGGGGTTCCAGAAACTTCCCCAAACAGATTTTAATTATTTACTGTTTCTTCTTTAGTTCTTTTGGGGAGTCTTTTTTTCAGAGAGGAAAAACCATCTAGGATGGATTATTTCTTTTAAAATAAGCCTCACAGCCAACTTGTGCACATTTTTCCTAATATGATCTCATTAAAAAATGGAAATTACTCAGCACAAGTGTTTTAAAAATTACCAAGTTAGTTCTACAAGTCTCTTATTTTCTTTACCATTTTGCAGTTGTCTCTGTTCACTGTATGGCAAGTGCACTGTAATACAAACAATGCTGTAGGAGGCTGCTGCAGCTGGCGCTTCTGAAAGGATTTAAAAACTGAAAAAGAGCCCTTAGCTGCTTTAATTACAGCAAAATTCCCAGTTTAGGCAGAGATTGATGACTTTGCAGGTGGCAGAGCAATTCTAAGCAATTTTTCATAGATGTTGAAGCGGTTCCTGCTGGCAGGCACCATGTGCCAGCAGCTGCCATTTGGGAATGGCTGTCAGCCATGGCACCGCTTGGCAAATGTTACCTTCAACCATCCTACAATGGTGCCAATGAGGAGCCAAGTGTCCAGACTGTGGCCTGACCCTCGCCTGGCATAGTGTACACCCTTTCCACCTGGGCCAGTTCTGCAGAAGCTGGAGATGCTCCCTGGCATGGGTCTCCTCCCTGAACAGCTGCCCAAGTGTCTCCTGCACACATTGTGGGGATTCCCTGCCTCAGGGATTCCTCAGCCCTGACCTGGCCACACCACAGTAACTTTAACTCCAGCTATCATAGCTGATTTTTTCCTGGGGAAAGCAGTGCCATGTGGAAGCTTCACTGCAGCTGCTGTGCTGAAGCTACCCACAGCTGACACCTCCATGCCTGTGGTTTTGGCATCCCCAGCATAAGGACATGAGAGTGTTGGAGCCAGTCTACAAGAGGGCCATGAAGTTGGTAACAGGATTGGAGCACCTCACCTGCAAAGACAAGCTGTGAGAAAGTTGAGGCTGTTGAGCCTGGAGAAAAGAAGGTTGTGTGGAGGCCTCATAGCAACCTTCCAGTATCTGAAGGGATTACAGGGAAGACTCTTTGTAGTGACAGGACAGGAACTGAAGCGACAGGCCCAGGGGAATGGAGACAAATTGAAAAAGGGGAATTTAAATGAGGTATTAGGAAGAAGTTCTTCACTGTGAGCATAGTGAGACAGTGGAACAGGTTGCTCAGGGAGGTTGTGGATTCCTCATCCCAGGATTAAAAGACCAGGTTCGATATAAGGCCCTGAGCTACAAGGACGAGTGGGAGGTGTCCCTCAGATGTCAGGTGGGTTGGGACTGGACGATCTTTAAGGTCCCTTACAACCCTTAGCATTCTACGCCTCTGTTTCTTAATGGGAAACACTGTGCTACTCTGGCACAGCTCTGAGCCGTCCGCAGCACCGAACAGCTCGCCGACAAACCCAGACCGAGCTCCGTTCGCTGTCCCTGACAGCGCAGCTCGGGGCAGGGCGTTGGGGCGGGGCGCTGTCCCCGGACACTGGGGCGGGGCGCTGGGGTCGGGCGCTGTCCCCGGACGCTGGGGCGGGACACTGGGGTTGGGCGCTGTCCCCGGACACTGGGGCG
>CM031863.1:5394023-5440653 GCA_018697195.1 Certhia americana
CTGGGGCGGGACACTGGGGTTGGGCGCTGTCCCCGGACACTGGGGCGGGGCGCTGTCCCCGGACACTGGGGCGGGGCGCTGGGGTTGGGCGCTGCCCCGCCCGCCCCCTCAGAGCCGCCCTCAGCCCCGCCCGCCCCTTGCCTTTGGCGCGAAAACGGCCGCGGGGGGCGGGGCTCTACGGCACAGCGGTCTCCGATTGGCCGGCGCGGCGGGCGCGAGGCTCACGTGGTACGCGGCGTGGCGCGAACCGCTGTGGTGCCGGGCAGGGACGGCGGCAGCGAGCGGGATGGATCTGGCAGTGGCGGCGGTGGGGGGCGCGGGAGCGGCTCCGCAGCACCAGCAGATCCGCGATGAAGTGGCCGAGAAGTGCCAGAAGTTGTTCTTGGACTTCCTAGAGGAGTGAGTGCAGGGAGCCGGGCCTGGCGGCGGGTGGGCAGGGCCGGCAGCGCCTCACGGAGGGGCCGCCATTTGTCGAGATCCTATCAGGGCCTGGTGCCCCCTCGGCGTTCAGCTGGAAAAGCTCTGCTGTGGTCCCAGGCTCTGCCGGGAGGAATCTGTAGGGAGGCAGCACTGTGCTCTCTTGGTAGACAAAACCCTTCTCGGAGGGTTTCCGCGGAAACGTTGCCCAGAGAAGGTGGGATGGATGTCCTGAAAATGTCCAAGGCCAGGTTGGATGTGGCTTTGCGCAGGCTTGTCTAGTGGAAAGGGGTATCCCTTTCCATGGCAGAGGGTTGAAACGAGATACTAAAATTCCTTCTAAACCAAACCATTCTATGATTATATGATTTTTAAGTGCATTTGGTCCCTTCTAACAAAGTTTTGTCACAGCTGTGTAGAAAACCCTCTCCACGGCTCGGGTGTTACACATTATTACATCCGGCTCCCTGCGTTTTGCCTCCTGAGGGTCCTATCCGCATCAAAATAAGGAGACCATTAACATCACCCGGAGGAAACAAAACCTTGTTTGCTGGTGTAGAGCCATTGTTAAATCTTAAATAAAATTTCGTTGGCACTGAGACAACTCTCCTGCTGTTCGAAATGTAAACCCGGTGTATCTGTGCTAGGGTGTGGATTGAGCAGATGTAGCAAAGGGGAAAGAGAAATACTGTTGGAAAAAGGCTTTGCAAGGGACTGTGGGATGCTTGAATGTGAGTGATGCTTTTCTCTGCCTGTTCTCCTGAATTCAGAAGTATTCAGTTGCTGCCTGGTGTGTGACTGTGAAACATTTTCCTGAATCACTTTCAGGTTCCAGAACAGCGATGGGGAGGTCAAGTACTTGCGAGATGCTGAAGAACTGATCCGGCCAGAGCGGAACACACTGATTGTCAGCTTTGCAGATTTGGAGCAGTTCAATCAGCAGCTCTCTACCACTGTTCAGGAGGAGTTTTACAGGTAAAATGGAGAGTGGGGTTCTTTTTAGGTAAAGCTGAGCTCTGCTGAAGTCTCAGGCCCATAATGTCTTGATTTTATATGAAAAATAAGAAGCTTATCTTCTTTCTGCATCCTGAAAACACTTACATTTAAAATTTTACTTTTTTTACTGGCTAAAAACATTTCTCATTGGATTCCTCTCTGGAAACCACAATTCAACCAGATCATTGCATTCATTGTGGTAAAGAAGTGGGTGGTCAATATGAGAATACAGAATAAACTCTAAAATTTCATGCTCTGACAGTATTTTATTGAGTTGGTTACTTATTTTGAAGGTATGTTTCTTAACATAAGGATAAAATTGTTATGAAATAAGACTTTACAAAGTCTCCTATCAAACGGTAGTGCAAATAACATTATTATGCAGCAATCTCACATTTAGCATATTTAGAGTGTCTTTTTTGGGTTATACAATATAGCATTAAAAGCCAGAACCTGGAAATCTGATAAAAGCCTTTGATGTAATCAAAAGAAGAGAAGGCATTTTGATAGCTTCTGTAAAATTTGAACTTTTTTTCCCATATTTCAGGGTTTATCCATACCTGTGTCGAGCAACAAAGACTTTTGCCAGAGACCATGGCAATGTTCCTGCAAACAAGGACTTTTATGTTGCATTCCAGGACCTGCCTACCAGACACAAGTAAGATGATTATTCATTCCAGAAAATTGTGCTGTTTTACTACCAGGGAAAAATGTGTCAAAGCATGCTGAAAAGGTTTTGGGTATGTAGTGTGAAAGGTGCAGTTGGCCAGTACAGTTGTGACGTAGTTTCCTGATCCTGTGTGGGAGATTTTTTGACACAGTTCTGCATTTGTAAATCACACTCAGATACTTAAATTCATCATCTTTCACAAACAAGTGTAACCTCTCTAGTTCAAAAAATTTTAGTATATGTTGCTTTTGAAGTACCAGTGATGGAACTTTTACATTAGTCTGACCTTTAGTATTAATCTAAAAGGTCATGTAAAATCATAAAATGAGAATATATTATAGTAAGTTTATTTCTTATGTTTGTTACAGCAGTTCTTTAGTCAGAGTGACACTATATTGTAGTTTAGTACCCTGGTCCTAAAATTATCAACTCAGTAATTTAATTCTTGTGAACTCCTGCTTTAAACAGAATTCGAGAGCTGACTTCAGCAAAAATTGGCTCCCTGCTGCGCATCAGTGGGCAGGTGGTTCGTACCCACCCTGTCCATCCAGAGCTGGTCAGTGGAACCTTCCTGTGCCTCGACTGCCAGACAGTGATCAAAGATGTGGAGCAGCAATTCAAATACACCCAGCCAAACATCTGCAGAAACCCAGTCTGTGCCAACAGAAGGAGATTCCTGCTGGACACAAACAAATCAAGATTTGTTGATTTCCAGAAGGTACAGAGGTGATGGTGGGACGTGATGACAACCAGTAATGTTCGTGTGGTAGTTGGAAAGTGTTGTTTATACTTCTACACATTGAAGCTGGTTAATTTTTGTTCTGTCAACCTCAAGAAAAGGCATTGCAATTTCTGCAAAAGGTTTCTTCCCTGTCTCTGGAAGACTTATGTTTAAGAATGGGAAATTACTAGTCTTATGTGACATTTATTGTCTAAGTGAGCCACTGAAACACCACATATTCAAGGTAGAGTTAGTCTCGTGTTTCCAGTACATCGTGTGCTGCTTTATACAAGTATGAAAAGAGGTGCTTATTGGTATCTGCAGTGTCTTGCTCTTCCAGGTTGATCTACTCTCCCAGATCCTCAGCACTTCACATCGCACAATTGTATTTTATGTCAGCCGCATTACTGAAATTTTCAGGTTACTTTTCAGAATTGTCACTTGGACCTTGTACATCCTCTAAGCTGTTTCAAGACTCTTTAGTGAAGGGATTTTTGGTTGTTTGTCATATTGTAAGAGGGATTGACATGGATGGCAGCAGTCAGATGCTGTTTAACACATCTGTTAGCAGTGTAGCTTTTGAAGCAGTTTCAGATCTGGTGACGTGCTCAGTGTTGAACCTTCTCTCCTTGCCAGGTGCGCATCCAGGAGACGCAGGGTGAGCTGCCACGTGGCAGCATTCCGCGCAGCGTGGAGGTGATCCTGCGTGCAGAGGCTGTGGAATCTGCCCAGGCGGGTGACAAATGTGACTTCACCGGCTCGCTGATTGTCGTGCCTGACGTGTCCCAGCTCTCCACACCAGGTTTGTTGCTACTCAGCACCTCCATGAGGTGTCCTTCCCTCTCGTGCTGGGAGCTGCAGTCCTGACTCCCGTTTCACTGGCAGGGCTGCGCGCAGAAACCGGCTCACGGGTGACAGGGACAGAGGGCTACGAAACCGAGGGTGTCCGGGGACTGCGCGCCCTCGGCGTCCGGGAGCTCTCCTATAAACTCGTCTTTCTGGCTTGTTATGTTGCACCAACAAATCCACGGGTGAGTCTGCAGAGAAAGGAGATTCAGAGGTGTTGGTGATTTCTGTTCTGTATGGTTTTCCCTCAAATTAAGGAGCAGGAATGGGTACAGCTTTAAGTGTGCTGTGTGCCACCTTTCTGTGTAGGTTTGACTGTCCTTATATTCTCACAGGGTTTATATAGCATGGTTCTTTTCTTGTCTTTGTTGCTCATAGCATTTTTGACAGATGTGATTATTTACCAATGTTACAGTTTGTTCCAAACAGCTAACTAGCACATGTATTTCCATTTAGTTTTCATCCAGTTCTTCAGTATTTCTTTTTCTTCCAGGAAATCCTATTGCTGCATTTTGTCACAGGATAAACAGGGATCCTTTTTGTTTCCTGTGGTTTATCAAGTGACATCTTGGGATGTTACTGAAACTCGAGTAATACTGACTACATCTGGGTTTTGGCATGGTGTGGTACTGTAATCGATCATTCTGCTAACAGCATCACCATCACATAGGATAAAAAGAGTATCTGGTATGTTCTGGGGGTAGAAGTGCCTGGCCCCCATTTCAGAGCAGCAGAAGACCTTGGAAGCTCCAGTTAATGTAAGAATGCTTACAAAGACAGTTTTAGTCAAAGGAAGTCATATTGGTTTTACTCTATTTTTAGTCTCTGTACAAGCAACTCACTTGGGATTTTCTCACTAACTGAAGTTACACCATTGATTTTGCCTGCTAGGAAGTTGGCTATTGGTTTTTAAAGGTATAAGGTGATGAGGTTACTTAGCCTAAGGGGAGCTTTTCAGAGAGTGTTCCTCCCATCTAGATTTCAGAGCAAGTTTTTGTGACTTGTCTGCAGTGCTCACATGCATTAGTGACTCTGTTATTAATTTCATTGCTATTTTATATCCTTGGTTTAGTTTGGTGGAAAAGAGCTCCGAGATGAAGAACAGACTGCAGAAAGCATTAAAAACCAAATGTCTGTGAAAGAGTGGGAAAAGGTTTTTGAAATGAGCCAAGATAAGAACCTTTACCATAATCTCTGCACCAGCCTCTTCCCCACTATCCATGGTAAGAATCCATTTGTGGTCTGAGAGAGGGAAGATTTCACTACTGTAAATTAATATTTAATTGCTGTTGCTGTCTCTCTAGTTTTTGGGAAAGGTTGAAAGCCCTGTGCCAGCTACCACAGTCTTTTCCGCTCAGCATTGGTTGTGCTATTTTTTCAGCATTTTTTTTTACTATTTTTTGAGTATTTGTCATGTTTAATCATTAAGGCCTGCAAGTACAATCTGAAGGGTTGGGTTTTATATCAGGTGTTCTGCTACTGAACCATACAGGATTTAGTGGATATTTAGAAAATAGATGAATTCTGAATGGATGTGCCCAAATGCTCTAAAATTCTAGTGGGGTGAAAGTTTTTTTAAATAGGAAAACTGAGGTGGTTTTTTTTAATGTTTAGTTTAATGTCTTTTCTGGGGCAGGTAATGATGAAGTAAAACGTGGGGTCCTGCTGATGCTCTTTGGAGGAGTTCCCAAGATCACTTCAGAAGGCACTTCATTGCGTGGAGACATCAATGTTTGTGTTGTTGGTGATCCAAGTACAGCCAAGAGTCAGTTTCTGAGGTAAGATTAAGACCCAGTATTTAAATATTGTCAAGTGTAAGTAGAGCTATTAATGTACACTGTGCCTTTTTCTGTGTTAAACATAGGAAAGGGAAGTAAAATATTTGAGAGTATTTCCCAGAGATTGTGTGGATTTGGTTGAAGTATTTGAACAGGGCTAAAGCAAACTCAATGTACGAATTTCCAAATATTTTCAATGTTTGAATATTAAAAATACAAATTAATTGCACATTTGAAAACACCAGAGATAGCTAAAATACTGGAGGTTTTATTACTCTTTTTCACAGGCACGTGGATGAGTTCAGTCCCCGTGCTGTGTACACCAGTGGCAAAGCCTCCAGTGCCGCGGGTCTGACGGCGGCTGTTGTGAAAGATGAGGAGTCCCACGAGTTTGTCATTGAGGCTGGAGCACTGATGCTGGCAGATAACGTGAGTCTGGGAAGGGGAGAGGTTCCTGCATCCCTAGAATGAGTTTGATTAATGACAGATGGCCCTAAATCATCTTAGTGATGCTTTTTTGTTCCAAAAGTGATTGAATCTGGGTCACTTACTTTCACTTTTCCATTGCAGGGGGTTTGTTGCATTGATGAATTTGACAAGATGGACGTGCGGGATCAAGTAGCCATTCATGAGGCAATGGAACAGCAGACTATATCCATTACTAAAGCTGGAGTGAAGGTAGTTTGCACTACTCATCTCTGTAGTCTGTAGCATCATCTAGATGTTCTTACGTGTACTGATGTGGCTTCAGCTGTTGGATCTTCATGTCACCTCTGCAGCTGCCACACTGTCATTTGTGTGGACAGAGGTCACTTGTTGCAAAGTTTTTGTGGCACGTACCCAAAGAAGGTCAGAAATGTTACTAAGAGTTAAAAAGAGATAGTAGTGGACAGGGAACAGCAAATGGGAAAAGCCTAACCTTGAAGTAACCCCAGAAATGGTTACAGAATGGTGTGCTTGTAGAAAAACAGGATCTTGTGCAAAGCACTTTTAAGGGCTTATTTTCAGTACTATTATCAAGAGTGTGGCAATATTTCAATATTGATCATCAAACTGTGTCTCGGGCCAGAGACCTGGTTAGAAAGGGCTTGTTGGGGGAGTTTGGGTGCTTGTGAGGAGTGATTGTTGTAATACCTGCATTGAACTCTATCTACAACATGTTATGCTGACCCATTTGGATTGCAATGAGTTGGTTTAGGAAGGGGTCACAGATAGAAGAGTTTTTTAATTTATTTTTTCCCACTGTCAGGCTACTCTGAATGCCAGGACCTCCATATTGGCTGCAGCAAACCCAGTTGGTGGCCGCTATGACAGATCCAAGTCACTGAAACAAAATATCAACCTGTCAGCTCCCATCATGTCCCGCTTTGATCTCTTCTTCGTCCTTGTGGATGAATGTAATGAGGTAATTTTAAGGAATTGTAGAATAGTTCACGTCAGAAAAGATCCCTGGAGGTCTCTAATCTAACCTTGCACTCAAACAGATAATTGAGAACAGGTTGCCAAGACTTGACCTGGTGAGTTTTGAGTATCTCCAAGGATGGAGATTCTGCAGTTACTCCAGGCCCCTGCAATGTGTGACAACTCTCATGTGTTCAAAAGATAATAACTTTTATATCTAATCAGAATTTCTCAGGGTTCAGTTCATGTGGGTTGCCTCTTATCCAAAAACTATTTGGCTTCATGACATGCTGGCTGGTAAAGCAGTTGCTTTCCTTTCAAGCTGAACAGACCTGGCTCTTCTAGCCTCTCATACATCATGTTCTTCTGCCCTCTGACC
Source organism: Certhia americana (assembly GCA_018697195.1). Lineage (NCBI taxonomy): Eukaryota > Metazoa > Chordata > Aves > Passeriformes > Certhiidae > Certhia > Certhia americana. Next base: position 5,401,232 of record CM031863.1, read on the forward strand.
ATCTTGGTGGCCCTCTGCAATTCTGAGTGAAGCAAATCTCATGACAGTGTCTTGCCTCTGCTTTTCTGCTCTGTATGTGCAGCTAAAAGCTAGCAGTACAAATTTGAGTATGCTCTGCTGAATACAAGGACACTGTCTTTTCATCCTGTAGTGGTTTGACCTGCAAACTTAACACCATTAGTCATTTTTACAAATGGCTGGTCACTAAGGCTGAGACTGCTGCCACCTGTCTATGTAGCATTTGCCTTGGGAACGCATGAGATCCAGAGATTAATGTTGGTTCAGCCACTGTTCTGCTCAGAGTGATTATCTAATTGAGAAGGGACTGGAGAGAGAGACACAGCAGGCTGAAAAGGAAGAAAGTTCCCACGCTGCAAAGTGCTGCTTCCTGCCTGTTCTCTGGCTAACTTGTAACCCAGGAGAGTTCCAAGAGGTTATAAATCCTAAAACTGCCTTTTATCCTTGTTTTGAAGCCCCCCAGGGCATTCTCCTGGGCCTCCTGGCAAGAGAGTTTGGCTACTGGAAAGGCTATCTCTGCCATGAGGATTACAAGTCAGCAGGGGGGAATGGGAAGGAAGAATAGAACTGTTGTTTTGCTCTTTGGCTGATGCTGTGCAAGTGATCCTGACACAGCCCCAATATCCCAGGTGACAGATTACGCCATTGCCCGGCGCATTGTGGATCTGCATTCCAGAGTGGAGGAGTCTGTTGACCGTGTCTATTCCTTGGATGATATCCGAAGGTATCTGCTGTTTGCAAGACAGTTTAAACCAAAGGTAATTTTACTCTTTAAGTAAGCTGTGAAACAGTTGTTTGGTCTGAGGAGGTCCAAAGGAACAGTCACTGTGCAGTAGGCTTTTCTCCAATAAACGCCAAGACACTCAGAGTAGTTTTCTCACAAGGAAGGAGCCATAAACTCAAATTATTGCTTTGAGTATATTTTGGAACCTGGTACTCCTAAACTCCAGAAACCCTGCCAGCCCAGCTGAGACTGTTATACTCCATGGCAGTTCTTAACCTTTGTCTAGAACAATTGAGGGGTCTCTTCATGGCCTTCCCATACCTCACAGACATGGGTTATTCAACATGGCTGCTGCAGAGTTTTTTGTATTTTATTGACTAACTGCTTATTCAGTTTGTGTGTCTTTATTTTAAAAGGGTATTGCGCCTCTATTTCTTTGCTTTTTTTTTTTTGTTTTTTTTTTTTTTTTGTAAAATACAGAACATGGGAAACAGGCCTAACTACAGATTTTTTTGGGTGTCTATCCAAGTAGCAGCTTGGATGGGCTGTGTATTGGATTTTTCATAAGTCTGTGAAACAAAACAGAACAGTCTAATAGGGACAGACTTGAATTATGCCTGGAAACAAGTCAGTGGAACAGAAAAGTAGAAATTATAAAAAAGTCTGCTGTAAAATAATTTATGCAGCTATGTACTTACTGTAATGTCATTATTATTGATAAGTGTAATCATTATTACAACATAATTTCAGTATAATGTGATTGTCATTATACTTTTGTAGAGTATGTGTATAGCATAGAATATTTCAGATAAAAGCAGTAGCCAGTACAGCAAAGGCTGGAAACTGCCAATCTAATGCAAGAAGAAAAAGCTTTAATACTCTGACCAGTGGGACTCCTGTCACTCTGTTTGATGCCACACAGATATCCAAGGAATCTGAGGACTTCATAGTGGAGCAGTACAAGCGGCTGCGGCAGCGCGATGGCTCTGGAGTGACCAAGTCATCCTGGAGGATCACAGTGAGGCAGCTGGAGAGCATGATCCGCCTGTCTGAGGCCATGGCCCGCATGCACTGCTGTGATGAGGTATCAGGGGCTTGATGGAAGTCTGGGTAAATGTTCATGGGAATGTGTGGCAGTTCTGCATTTGTTGTTTGACTGTGATACTGATGTAGTCCTGTGGGTGAGGAGTCGTGGTCATACTCAGTTTGAGTCTGTATGCCAGAAATACTGTTTTAAAAGGATGACTTGTAAAACTGAGGTCAGCTGGTCCAAACTGAGAACTTGCATGATTTTGTATTACAGCTCTGTCAGTAGTCTCAGCCTCCTACTGGTCAAATCGTGACAGTCACCTACTGCTGTCAGTCAGGGCTGTTGGCAGTTTCTTTCCTAATCTTTCATAGTTTGGAATCTCTTGGATCTCTTCCATTTGCAGTCTAAAAAGCTGAAGTTCACTGAAGTATCTGGACCTCTCCAGGAGTACCTGTATTTGTGATCTGAGCTCCTGCTCTCATCAACCACTGCTGAAAAGCACATTGTGTTCTGGCTGTTTACTGTAGTGTGATTGCTGCCCCTCTAGTCCCTGCTTTCAGACCCAGCAGGCCTTTTGAAACGTTGATTAGAGGCTATTTGACATGTGCAGGCATGGCACCTTGCTCACTGGTTGTATAAGGACACCCTTTGGTCCTTTAAATTAAATTCAGCATATAAAGAAACAGACAGCTTTTAGCTTATGGCTCAGCAACAGATGATTTTTCCAGTTTTTGCTTTTCAGTTCTGGAGGAGAGTATCATTAATTACATCTCTCTTTCTTTCCTGTTGTCTCTGTTCAGACCCATTTCTTTCATGTTTCTTGCTCCACTGATCTTTCTCCCAAATGTTCTTGGCTTAGTAAAAATTTTATCGACTCCACATGCTTGCTAAACCCTGAAAGATTAATCAGGCTGCTTTTCCCTCCATAACCTTGCATGACCTTGGAGTACTTGTCATAGGATATAATTCAGCTTGCAGAATCTTTACTGTTTAGGATAAATCAGGTGAGATGTGTAGAAATTCCCTTTGTCAGAGTCAGAGATGAGTTTCTTGAGCTGTTGGAGAACTTGAAGAGCCCCTATGCCCATTTAATATATGGTTTTTCAAATCTTCCTCAGGTTCACCCAAAACATGTGAAGGAAGCTTTCAGGCTTTTAAATAAGTCCATCATTAGAGTTGAGACTCCTGACATCAATTTAGACCAAGATGATGAACAGCAAATAGAGGATCAAGAGGACCAAGATGGAGTCAATGGTAAATTACAGAGAAATTTTTCAAAGGCAGAAGTCCTTCCAGCCTTTACAGCTTACCTTGATTGAGCATGTGCTTCTCTTCAGTTTCTCACCTGTTTCTCATCTAATGAGCTCTAGAATCTGGGCTTCTGTTCTTAACTCTCTTGCTTCTTCAGCAACTCACCTGGTTGATCAATGCAAGGCTTTTCAGTGGCTCAGAGTATTAAATAAGCTGAAAGATGTTGCAGCTTTAAATGTGGGTGTGTGTCCAAACAGGTCAGGCAGAAGCTCCAGCTGGGGTTAATGGTGTTGTGAATGGGATCAATGGCCATTCTGAGGATGTGAGCAAGGATGCTGCACCCAAAGCTTCTCTCAGGCTGGGCTTCTCCGAGTACCGACGGATTTCCAATCTCCTGGTGCTGCACCTCAGGAAAGCAGAGGAAGGTAAGAATTTCTTCGTTGCAAAGAAGGCAGACCCTGAGTTCAGGGAGCAGTTGTCACTGCATCTCTTGCCATTGTACATGGGATTTTCACTCCTGTTGAGACAACAAAGTTGGCAGGTCAGGTGTGGACCTGTGCTCATGAGACAGTACTACATCTGCTCATGCAAATTGGACTTCCTGGAGTTTCTAGCTCTGTTATCTTAGTCGTTTATCAAAACCCATTAAGCTGAGGAGAATGTCAGCAGAGCTGAGCCAGAAGAGGATTTGTAGCACACAATGGTTTAACCAAGCTAGAAGAGTCTGCAGCAGTGAAAACTGGGAGCAGGAGCTTTAATGCATGCCAGCAACCACAGCCTGTCTTAAGCAAATGGTTGGATCAGTTCTTCAGAAGCTAAAACATTTCAGCTGCAACGAGGCTACTCCTGCAATGAAATGCAGCAGTTGTCTCATAGCAGATACAAAAGCTACAAAGCTTTTGGAAGGGTGTGGAGATGACAGTGTCTGTTCAAAAGCTGCGTACTTGTAGAAGGATGACTCCTCTGCCTTTGTGTGACAGTGTTTTTTCTTTAGCCTTTACTTAGAGGAAAGGTTTGTAAGTCCTTGCACCTGGTTTTTCTTGAAGCTAAAGGTTGATGGGATTTGGAAGCCACTTGAAAGCATAGAACTGAAAGCTTCTATTCTCAAACTAGTTATCTCCAATTAAACCATGACACAATATCCTCCTGTGCAAAATATGGTGCTTTAAGAAAAAAAGCCTGAAGTCTGACATTTCCTAAACATTTTAAAAAGCATGTTTCTCTCTTCAGCACTGTGAATGTTAATGTGTAAATCCTTTTCTCCTATAGTTTGAGTGGTAGTTTACTGCTGCTGTGTTTATGCAAATTATTTTCTTTGCAGAAGAGGACGATGCAGCACTAAAGAGGAGTGAACTTATTAATTGGTATCTAAAGGAAATCGAATCTGAAATCGAATCTGAAGAAGAACTAATAAATAAAAAGAAGATCATAGAGAGGGTCATTCACAGACTTACACATTATGTATGTATAGAGATGTGTGGATAGTGAAAAAGGCTTTTAACTTGTTTAGGGTTGTAATTTATATATTAGAAACGTTTCATTTTTAATAGATTATATTCCTGTTTGTAGAAATCTGTTTTGTTCTTCCATTATGTTGACTGATGCAGTATAAGTGCCTTCTTTGTTTAACACCTGTTACAGTAATTACAGAAAAACCACTGAAATAAATTAGAGATGTGTGTAAGTAAGAGTTCAAAGTGCTATACTGTAGTGTCACTACAGAAGTTTATTTTTCTATATTTCTATAGTATTAGTTATACATTAGGATACAAAAATACAATTAACACTTGTATGCAATGGATAGCCTTAAGTCAGAGGAGTACGAGGGCATTTAGGAGGAAAAAGTACGACAAAACAAACTTCTTTTCACTTTTGAAACACAAAACCATTAGATTGGGAAGCACTAGGCTGAAAAGTTCCCAGAAAGGATGCAGTATAGAAGTGATTTCCACTGAATGCTGCTGTTAAGAATCTGTTAGAGGGAGTTCCCAATTTAAAGGGTTAAGTAATTAATAAGAGGTCCTACCAATATAAAAATGCCTTTCAAAGAGTACAAACAAACCTCTTTGCCCTTGTTTTAACACAAATCTTTGTCTTTTGCAGGACCACATTCTGATTGAACTGTCTCAGTCAGGACTGAAAGGATCCAGAGAAGAGGAGACTTTTGATGATGATCCATACCTGGTTGTCAACCCAAACTATCTGCTGGAGGACTGAGGGCTGAGAATGGCATTGTAGAGCTGACTGGTTACAAGTTGAAAAAGGCATTCTTTTCTTGCAGGGGTTGCTATGTGGCTAATTCCTTAAATTCCTCTGACTGTGCCAGAGTGTGGTCAGTAATATGTGATTTCTCATTTACACTGAGCACACCTGGAAAGCTTTTAAAGACATGACACATATATTAGTTCCACTGTTAGCTCTGAATTTCAGTGCCATCATCTGGATGCAGAGGAGAATCATCCAATAGCTTTTTTCATCATCAGGCTATGTGGATGTTTCTCTTTTAAATAAGTTGGATTTTACATTGTTCTTCTTTAGTAGACATTTTATGCTTTAGGTTTTTATTGTTTTTCTTCTTAATATAAATAAAAGCTCATTAAATATTTGGGGCTGGGTTTATTGTTACATGTGATATTGCTGGTTTTTATGCCCATAATTTGAGACTGAAAAAAATAGTGGTCTAAATATTTAATGTCAAAAGGAAGACCAAATTTCCTGGATGACAGATGCTCTTTTTTTAAGAGGTTTTTTTAACTTCCTGTAATAGACAATGAGAAACTGATTGCTTCTCTTTCTTTTTAGATGGACTAAAGATGTACAGGCTCCTGCTGCATATGTAAAGTAGAAAATTGCAAATAGCCAAGCCCATAGCAAGAGTTTAAGTCAGCAGGGCAGAAACCCCAACCTTGATGAATGTCTTGACTTGTAAGTGAATTGAAAACTGCCACCCTTCCTGAGGGATTTTTAAGCCTATATTTGTAAACCTGTTTGTAGACCTTTCTATAAGAAAACTTTGCTTGAATTTCTGTTCTCAATTTTTTACTGTTAACTATGGGATTATTAAATAATCTATTAAGAATTAAAAATACCTGAATATTTCTTGTTGACTGGATACCAGCATGTAAGAAACATTTGTAATGCATGAAAAATACCAAAGTTACATATTTTATTTAGAAGTAGTGTAAAATAACTGTTTCTGAAGGAGGCTCAGAAATGGAGCTGGTTTGTAAGACAGTATTCTTTTCCTTTTCCTGTTAGTCTCTCCCTGCCATGGACAATTACACTTTGGTCTAACTAAGCATATCATTAAAAATAGCATTTCTGTTTAAGGAGTGGAGGGAATCCTAAATATTCAACACTTCATAAATTGTAGTCATCAACACTACCCCATCACTGGGCACTAACTCCAACTGCAGCAACTTCTCCACTCATTCCTTTCATAAATCAAATCCTGGCAAATTCAACATTTCATTAAAAATAGCCACCCACCTGCAACAACACTTTCATGTCATTCTATATTGTTCCTTTACTTTCAAAATAATGATAGGAAGATGTTTTGCCTTCCTTACGTGTTTCCCCCTCCCCTCCTCTCAATCTTTGTTTGCAAATACTCTTCATGTACAAGAGTGTATTTTTTCAGGTTCTTTCCCCAGTTCTGTAGGCTGAGAGAAGTTTTCTCTGAGTTAATGGAGCTCTACTGAAAAGTAAGCACCAGGTGGTGCTGTAAAGTTAATGTTCAAACTTGCTATTCAGACATCAGATTGGAGGGAACTTGTTCAGAACACTCAGCACAATGTTATAGCAAACGCTTCAAGGCTTCTTGAAAAAAAAATTATCTGGGAGTCAAATAGGGTGAAAGTACACAGATTACAAACCCTGTATAAAGGTTGACTGACAGAAAATGTTGAGGGATGTCATCTGCTGTAACTTAAAGATAATATTGCTTGACAGCAATAACTTGCCCAGGTATGCAGGTATGCTTTAGACAAAATTCTGGTTATTAAAGGAAATCAACTCTTGAGATAGACCAAACATTTCGTAGGTTTGTAGAATTTTGTGTTTAGTTGGTTTAAAAATGTCAGCTCTTCAGTTTTGCTGCATTGGAATGCAGAAGGATTGAGTTAACTCTGTCCTTCAGCAGTTCAGGTGGGTGACCTGAATGTGTCCACTCTGTTGGGAGAGCAGTGTTTTCAGGAATAAAGGTGAGAGTGCTTTGGAAAGCAAAGAAATGAGACTCGAATTCCTGGATAGTATTGGGCAGGAGGAAGCACTCTTGCTGCTGCCTGAATTCATATCAGTCACTTTTCCAGCTGGGTGAGGTGCCACATCTCAGATTTCCTTTATCCACCCAGCATTAGAGCACAAGCATGCCCCCTGCTGCCCTGCATGCCCTGAGCTGTGGTGGACCCAGCCCCAGCTGTGCAGATAATACTGCTTTTTTTGGTGTTTCATCCAGAGCTCTGCTGGGATTCTTCTAAGGCTGAAAAAGGCTAAAAGAAGAGGGAAGGTTTACCTACTTATTTTATCTTCCTCTAAATGGGAGACAATATTAGCAAATGTCAACTGATATTTAAAGGGAAACATGAGCACCTCAGAGAACGTTTTCACATGACCTTTCTCCAACTGATTGAAAGTGGGTTTTGTGTTCATGTATCTGTCTGTTTATCTACTGAGTGAAGGTCCTGGTTCCATCTTATTGCAGTGTCAGCTAGTTCAGAGAACATTTATGGAACAGATAATTTCAGTTAAATATTACTTCTACTGGTGTATAAGTAGTGTGGAATAACTGTTTCTGAAGCAAGGTTCTGAAATGGACCTGATTTGTAAGACAGTCTTCTTTCTGTTGGTTTCTCTCAGCCTTGGGCTAGATGGGGAATTTGCTGGGAATTTTATCCCCATTGCTGGGCCTCTACCCAGTGAGCTGGCAGAGAGATTGGGCCTGCAGGACCAGGTGCTGCCTGAGGACCAGCAGGGCCTTGCTGTGACTGAAGCACAGGATTACCTGTGCCAGCCAGATCTCGTGGCTTCTGAGCTGCCCCGCTACTTCTCCCAGCTCCGTGAGCTCGGGGTGACACACTACAAACTCCTCCTGCCTTGGGCACGCGTCCTTCCCGAGGGGAACACCACGGAGCCGGATGGGGCCCAGGTGTGGTGCTACCGGCAGCTGCTGGAGGCCCTGGCTGCTGCAGAGCTCCGAGCCATGCTGGTTCTGCACCAGGGCCGTGTCCCCATTGCTGTGGCTGCACAGGCCAGCGGGAGGAGAGTCACGGCCTTTTCCCAGCTTTTTGTGGAGTATGCAGATTTCAGCTTCCGTGCCTTTGGGGACCTGGTGGATGTGTGGGTCTCCTTCAGTGACCTGCCAGAGGTCCTTCAAAGCCTACCCTACGCTGATCCCCAGGAACGCGTCCAGGCTGTGGCTGCTGCTCATGAAGGATTTTACACCATCCTCCATGAGAAAGTCTCACTAGCAGGTAAGGAGAGCAGGGTTTTTCAGTATGACTCACAAATAATTTGTGATAGCATTAAATGGCAACTGCTACATGCAGTAGTAGTTTCTCTTTGTAGTCTCTATATTTTGCGTGCCTCTTCCTGACCCACAGCGGAAAGACTAAAACCCTTCTGAAATGCACCTGAAACAGAAAAAACAAAGGGGCAAGAAGTCTCCTATGCAATAATAACTGTGAGGAAGTCTGAAATGTCCTTTGTTTGACTTTTCTCATTGCAGACACTGGGGTTTACAGTAATTAAATCCCAAATCTACCTGTGTTACGCAGAGCAACAGAATTTCACCTCTTCCATCCTGGGATTTTCCAAACAGATATCACCTTGGGTCTGCCTTCTTTAGCCTTGGAATTTTTCTGTTCCAGACAGACAATCAGTAGAGCTGGCTGAGTCACCATTTCTGTTCCCAAATTTTTGATTAGTTAAATAATTTTTAATTATTGCATTTGTCAGGAGTACTTCATTGTACCATTCACACTATTTGGTGATAGCCATTTAAAGTTGCCCATCTTCCCTCCTGCATCTCTTGTCCCTCCAAGTTCCTCCCACCCCAGCATCTCAGAAACATTCAGCGTAGAATGGATTAAAAAAAAAATAATTGTAGAACTATCACAAAGGCATGAAAAATAATAAATATATTACTTCTAATTATGCAAGGAGTGGAAGGGCATTTTATTGACAAAGACCCCTTCAATGGTGCCTTTGAATTTCTACCTTCTTCAGCTCTCCATTGAAATCAGAGTGGGTATTCTGATATCAACTACCTGGAGCACTGTTGTTGCATAGCTTCAACATTCAAAACTGTTTTTTGAAATAACTGCAATAAACTGGAATTTTTATTTGTCCTTAATATATTACTAACAGACTGCCTCTTTCTCAAGGTGGAAAGCTGTCCATTGCTCTGGAAATGGATCATGTCTTGGACAATACTTCATCAGAATTGCTTTCAGTTTCTTTTCAGGTAACACCTTAAGGAAATATTTCCAAAATTATATAAATTTGCCTTGATTTAGCTTTGGTCTTATGTATGGGATCAAATGACTTGTTGCAAGTTAAATACCATTTTAGCAGGTTGACCGGTTTGGTAAGGTTGAATTATTTGATTGGACTGATAATGTTAAACGGCTAATTTAAAAATTATTTCAGCATCCTTTCTTGGCTGGTAGGCACTGATTAAGCTACACGGAGACAAAATTTGCTCTCATAATTGGCAACGTTAGCAATATACTTCCTAAATTACAAGGTGTTTCCAAAAAGCATACCTGTTACTATTTTCTCTGCAGGTATACTTAATGCACCACCAAAGATATGGATGCATTATCCTAATTAGCTGCTGTTTAAAATATCTGCTGATTATGTTAAAACCTAGACTGAGCTGTGCTGAGAGTGGTGTAGTTGTACAGGGATGGCACAACACGGGGAGAACATAATTTCTGCAAAGGCAATGACATCCTTTCTTAAAGATCCAGTTCCCTGTTCATAGCTGTCCTCACCCAGAGGATGTTGATGTAGGTTATAGCAGGGGTTTTTGCTGTACTCATAATCCTTCAAAACTTAGAACCAAGTCAAGGAATGTTGTAGTGTGACATTGCAAGGATTTAAGCAAGGTGTGGTTTGTAGGGAGAGCAAAGAAGTTGTTTGAGATGAGCTGACTGATCTAGAAGAGAACCTTGGACTGAAAAACCAACTGAAACCTTGTCAGTTTTCTTCCAACTTCATCAGCTGGTTTAGCAAGAGAATGCAGTCGGTTCCCTTGAGGTTGATGACTTCTAGTGGGACAACACTCATGGTACAGAATGATTTCAGATTTCTGAAGTGGACTTTCAACCAAGGGTTTTGATAAGGCCTGCCTGAACCACATAGTTATAAAGAATTCTCTGATAAATCATAAACAAAAATTAAGAAATTACCTGTAAATCATTAATATTCAATTCATAAAATAGGATTTAATTTAGTTGTTTAAATTGTACTTTGTTTAGAAGGAAACATGCAAAGTACATCTTCCCATACAGTATCCAGTTTGTGCTCTCACTATTGTCCTGGGCTTCCATACAGCTGTATAGCTTCTTACTCCAGCAATGTCTTTAACAAACCTTACACAGTTTTACGTATTTTTAATGTAATATTTTAAAAAACTCTCCATTTTTCTTCAGCATGATTATTTTCTTTTTCTTTTTCCAGGATTCAGTAGACTTTGTGTCTCTTAACCTTCAGTACCATTGTGGAAATGAAACATATTTCTACAAGAAATTGAGTGAATTCCAGGTAACGTTATTCACAGGGTTAAAATGAGAGCAGCAAACAGCAGACCATAAATAGGAGCAGAATTTCATGTGCAGTGATGCATGTCTAAAGAGTACTGATTTTCTGTGAAAGCTAAGGCAGCAGCTACACTAGGAAGCAGCTGCAAAGTGCTCATTTCTCTATTGCTATTCTAACTTTAAAACTCTTGTTAAGAACTCTTGAAAATGCTGGAAAGGATCATCTTGGTCAATGCTCATTATTGATGCATTAACTGGAATGGCAGAATTCTTTTGTCTGGGACTGAAAAACCTTCTCTCTCACATGTTAAGTGTTTGATAAGCTGTTAGGCCAATACCTCAGTACTGAAAGATATTAAACTCTAGCATGAGCTCTACAGCATTCCTCATCAACAGAGGTGGTGCTAGAAAGGTTACTGAGGTTGAGTTTATTAAAGGATTAGATCTCATGGCAGCACCAGTATCAGTGATGCTGTAGGCTGGTATCTATTATAACCTACATTAAACCTCTGGTAGTGAACTACATTATTAAAATTCATAAACAAAGAGTCATCCAGCATCTGGGTAGCAGGATAAAGAGCTGCCCATGTAAAATGCAAAAAATGCTAAGAACATGGTTTTCCTAGCTGGCTGATGCTTCTTTTCATACTTCTCCCTGACTTCTGGTTTGCAGAGTATCTGGAAGGACAAAGACATCTTGGTTTTTAGTCTAAAGGTCCTTGGCTGTGCTTCCATGGAAGAGCATCCTTTCATACCAGTAGCTGCCATTGTCACAGGTGAGTGATGTTTGAAGAAGGAGAGTTTTTTATTTAAGATCTGTGTGATCACTTATAGAAGACATTCAAAATCATCCAATTTAGGCCACTGCTATTAGATGAAATAACTTTAAGTTTTTTATAGTATTCTTGGAAAATTAAGGATGGATGGTAAGTGTTGAGGGAGGGGAAGCAGGAAATCTTTCCCAAATCTTTTCATCCTTTTCATCAGCCTCAAATTGCGGAAGGGGAGGTTTAGGTTGGATATCAGGAAAAAATTCTTTCAAGATTGTTTGTTACAAGTAGTGTCATGCAATCCATGGCATCTAAGACTACATCCATTACTTACCATTTGTGTTTGTTTTCAGCTTTTAATAAAGAAGCAACACATTTGATTGGATGTGATGTTAATGAGTTCTTGGACTACTTATCTCATGTTTTAAGGTACTATTAAAAATACTGTATCACCTTACAATACTATAATAAGATCCAGTAATAAAACAGTGTCCTCTAGAAACCTATGTGCAGGGAGAGACAAGACATTTTAGTGGTATAGTCTGCTGTTAGTTGCTGAAAGGGCTGCAAAGGGCTGTTTTTCTGCTGAGACCAGTCTCTTCTAAATACTTGCAATCCTCTATCCTACTACTAATCCTATAACGTAATCCTCTTCCACTCTCTCATCCTTGGTTACCCAAAGTGCACCTTCAAGCCAATAATAACAAGTACATTTTTCAAGCCTTCTGCTTTTTTCAAGAGCAAAATGGTTATAAATAAACAAATCCAATAGAGGCTTTCCTAGAGGAGAAACCAATTGAGCTTATGGAAACATGGGAGATGTCATTGTGCAGGGAGAAGCTAAGGATTACACTAGCAGGAAACTCATGAAGCAGTTATAGCATGGGAAATTGCTGCTCACTGCAAGGGTTTTGTTTGCACCTCTGACTTAACTAATGAATTATGAGACTCTACATGCAAAGAGCTGTTCTGCAGTTAACCCACTCCCCTCCACCTTCATGTCCCAGCTGGGAGAGAGCAGCATTATATCAGGTGGTCAAAGGAACTGTATGTGGCTTACGTGACCTGAAGAATGGGAAGCAAACTTCCTCTATACCTGTGTTTGCAAGTTTTATGGCACTGGCATCCACCTTGGAGATTTTAACTTCTATTTATTATATTTCCAGTGAAACAAATACTCTACAGGAAAACCTACATGCTGTTCTTGCCCCTCAGTCCTCCTATCAAACAGTCTGGGAAATGTTTGCTGAACAGTCTGAATCGGAGAGGGATTCTTTCCTGCAAGATGTTTTCCCAAGTGGGTTCCTCTGGGGCATATCCACAGGTGCCTTTAACATCGAAGGAGCTTGGGCAGAGGATGGGAAAGGAGAGAGCATCTGGGACCAGTTTGGGCATGGGGGCCATGTCCACATGAACCAAACAGCAGACGTGGCATGTGACAGCTACTATAAAACTAGTTATGACATTTACCTGCTTAGAGGTCTTCAATCCCAGCTGTACAAATTTTCTGTATCCTGGTCTAGAATTTTCCCTGCTGGCACCAACGAGACCATCAATTCCAAGGGTGTTGATTATTACAACCACTTAATTGACCGCTTGTTGGACTCTAACATTGAGCCCATGGTGACTTTGTTCCACTGGGACCTGCCCCAAGCTCTGCAGGCTCTTGGTGGCTGGCAGAATGAAAGTATCATAGATGCTTTTGTGAGCTATGCAGACTTCTGCTTTTCCACATTTGGGGATCGGGTCAAGCTCTGGGTTACGTTCCACGAGCCCTGGGTTATCAGCTACGCTGGCTATGGCACCGGAGAGCATCCTCCAGGAATCACTGACCCAGGAGCAGCATCTTACAAGGTAGGGGCACAGGAATAATTAGGATCCTGCAGCTACTCTTGTTGGGTTTTCCATGACAATTCTGTGCTTTAACTATGTTAAAACTTAATGTGGCCTATGAGACAACTGTTTGGTTGCTGGATTTATGATACTTATTGAAAATGGGTTAGTTAACAAAGGCCAGGCGTTGTTATTTTATTTTTCTAGTCTGAAAGCTGATGTGGATGGATAGTCAGATTCTTTTGCTTATTCCAAAACCTACTACACTCCTTGTCTGTCATTATTTGTTTTGTCAAGGTGTTTTATTTTGGATGGAGAGGACATTTTCACATAAACCCCAATGCTTAAGAGTTTTTGTGCAATGCAGTGACACATTTTCCTCTGCTTTCTCCTCCCAGGTTGCTCACACAATTCTCAAGGCTCATGCCAAGGTCTGGCACCTGTATAATGACAAATACCGTTCTCAGCAACTGGGAAAGGTGGGGCTGGTGCTGAACTCAGACTGGGCTGAACCCAAGACTCCATCCAGCTCCGAGGACGTGAGGGCATCTGAGAGGTACCTGCAGTTCATGCTTGGCTGGTTTGCTCACCCCATATTTGTTAATGGTGATTACCCAGATATCCTGAAGGCTCAGATCCAGCAGGTGAACCAGCAGTGCTCCATGACAGTTGCACAGCTGCCTGTGTTTACAGAGGAGGAGAAATCCTTGGTGAAAGGGACTGCAGATTTCTTTGGCCTTTCCCACTACACTTCCCGTCTGGTCAGTGCTGGGACCAACGGGACGTGCACTCCAGGCTACGAGAGCATTGGGAACTTCTCCTTGCATGTAGATCCTTCCTGGCCACAGGCTGCCTCTTCTTGGATCCATGTGGTGCCTTGGGGATTAAGAAGGCTGCTGAAGTTTGTATCCCAGGAGTACACAGGGTCAAAGATCCCAATATACATAGCAGGGAATGGTGTGCCAACAGGAGACGCTGGGGATCTCCTCAATGACACTCAGCGAGTGGATTATTTCCGCCGGTACATCGATGAGGCCCTGAAAGGTATGGAGAAATCAAATTATTTTCTTTTTTTCAATCATGGCAAGTGGTTACTCTAGCTCTTCCGTGGTGGTTAACTTTAAGACATCACCACTTGCACAATGATGTGAGGTCAGCTGCCTGTTGTGTAGGTAATGGGTGCAACTTTATACACCTAAGCCTATCTGGTGTCCAGATATGGAGCTCTCCATTCTCTTTAGGTATTGGAATGCATTTTTTTATATATGGGCTAATGTAGCCTGGACTCTAAGGTCAGTGCTTCTGTGAGAGCACTGTTCATACACTCCAGTTCCCCTGGAGATGACTGGCTCCAGGCTCTTGCCTGTAGACCTCTCATAAATTTGGGCTGAACTACCTTTACCAGTTAATCAGATCAAACTGGCAGTAACTACTTCAGACTGAAAATGTCTTCCTAAAATTTCTGCCTCAGTCATTGAGAATGTTTAGGTTATGCTTGTAGAATGTTCAAGTTATGCTTGTATCTTTGCAAGATGTGTATCTTTGACATAAAAATAGCATTAGTGGTCCTGGACAAACAGAGAGAGATGAGATTTCACACAGAGATTTGACTGATGCTCCTCTCCAGACAGACTAAACAATAGTGTCAGGAAAACATTAAATATACTGTATTAAATATGTTGGTGATCAGTGTGCATAGCATTTGATCTGCTTGACCTAGATCTCAACATACTGCTAGAAGTGTTGAAAGAGCTACAGAAAATGCAATTTACCAATTAAAACGCAATTAAA
This sequence comes from Certhia americana, assembly GCA_018697195.1. NCBI lineage: Eukaryota > Metazoa > Chordata > Aves > Passeriformes > Certhiidae > Certhia > Certhia americana. Next base: position 5,416,412 of record CM031863.1, read on the forward strand.
ATTTTTGTAAATTTACACAAATTTACAATTTGCTGCTCTGCCTCAGCAGAAGTAAAGAGGATGGACTGCACATGGCAGTGAACTTTTTTTGAATTTAGTGCTTTTTTGTAAGCAATGTGAGGAGGGATGCTGGAATTGCCTCTGTTGGTATTGGCTAGGCAAGCACTAAATACCTGCAGTGTTTCAGTTTAATTACAGTGTTAAATCTAAAAGGGCACCATACACCTAAATTGATGAAATCTGCTTGAAAACAAGAACACAGGGGAGGGGATACCAGTGACACAAGTGTCCTGGACTTAGATACCTCTTGGCTAATACTTCTTTTCTTACACATTTCTATCCCTAAGCATTTCACCAGCTCCTATTACAGTGCTGACTGCTTTTGCTGCCAGATACTTGTTTGGGAAGTTTTTTTAGCCTTTAAAACTATTTGTAAGTGGTTTGGCCTGTCACACATCCTTGGCTGTGGTGCTTCTGTTGTGCTGAGCTGTGTTCAGGAAATGTTCAGGTTTTAATTAATTTAATTAACAATGTCTCACTGTTTCTGTGGCAGCCGTGATACTGGACGCCGTTGATGTCCGGTCCTACATTGCTCGATCCCTGCTTGATGGCTTTGAAGGCCCAGTGGGATACAGCCTAAAATTTGGGCTGCATCACGTGAACTTTGAAGACAGCAACAGACCAAGGACTCCCAAGGCATCTGCTTACTTCTATTCTAATGTTATTGAAAAAAATGGTTTTCCATCCCAAGCCTTGGGTAGATCTTTTGCACCGGTGATGTTTGACCAACCTGTGCCATCAAAGCTGCCAAATTTACCAGCATCAGAAGTTCCCTCCAAGGCAAAGGTTGTCTGGCAGAAGTTTTCATCCCAGACCGCTTTTGAAAGAGATATGTATTTTTATGGGACATTCCCAGAAGATTTTACATGGGGAGTGTCTTCATCTTCCTACCAGATAGAGGGAGGTTGGGATGCTGATGGCAAAGGACCCAGCATTTGGGATAACTTCACCCATACCCCAGGGAATGTAAACAATAATGATACTGGAGATATAGCTTGTGATAGCTACAATAAGGTGGAGGAAGATATTTACATGCTGAGAGCCTTAGGGGTAAAGAACTATCGTTTCTCCCTGTCCTGGCCTCGAATTTTCCCCACTGGAAGGAACAACTCAATCAACAGCCATGGAGTCGCATACTACAACAGACTCATTGATGGACTGATTGCCAACAACATCACTCCAATTGTCACTCTCTACCACTGGGACCTACCACAAGCTCTCCAGGACATCGGTGGCTGGGAGAGCAATGAGATGATTGACCTGTTTGACAGCTTTGCAGACTTCTGTTTCCAGACCTTTGGGGACAGAGTGAAGTTCTGGAACACATTCAATGAACCCAACATCATTGCCTGGATGGGGTACGGCGAGGGGCTGTTCCCACCCAATGTCAAGGAGCCTGGCAGTACTCCCTACACAGTTGCCCACATCTTACTAAAAGCTCATGCCAGGGTCTACCACACCTATGATGACAAATACAGAGCAAGTCAGGGCGGGGTCATTTCCCTGTGCCTCTTCATTAGCTGGGCTGAGCCAAAGACACCAAGTGACCCCAGGGACATTGAAGCTGCTGACAGGTACCTGCAGTTCTTGGTGGGTTGGTTTGCACACCCGATTTTCAAAAATGGAGACTACCCCGAGGTCATGAAGTGGAAGGTTGGGAACAGGAGTGAGCTCCAGAACCTGCCGTCGTCACGCCTGCCGGTTTTAACAGCAGAGGAGCGTGAATACATCCGGGGCACAGCAGATGTCTTCTGCTTCAACACATACTCCTCCAAAATTGTAAGCCATTCAACAACACGTCTGAGGCCCTTCTCTTATAAGTATGACCAGGAGGTTTCAGTAACAGTTGACAGCTCCTGGCCTTCCTCATATCTCACTGACCATCGGGCTGTGGCCTGGGGTCTGAGGAGGGTACTGAACTGGATCAAAGAGGAATATGGAAACCCCCCAATATATGTCATTGAGAATGGTGTGTCAAAAAACACCAAATCGGATGTTGATGACAATGCCAGGATATTTTATTACAAAACATACATTGATGAAGCTTTAAAAGGTACCAGAATTTGCTTTTGTTCTGTTGGTGGTGTGTGTCTCTTCTATAGATTTCTGGCTACTTAACTCCTCTGAAGAGTACTTTTTAGAAGTGATTCATATCAGTCTTTAAATAGTCTGAATGCAATATAAACAGTGTTTGCTTTTATAATCTCCTTTGCATAGCTCTATTCTTTTTCCTCCAACTATGAAGATTCTCTCAATGATTTTAGTTGACCAGTGACACCTGTATGAAACTAGGAGCCTGTATGTTCTTGCATGTAAATTCCTTAGGGTTTATTTAATGTGTGATTGTGCCACTGATGCTCCTCCATTTTGTTTCTGGTCTTCCAGCTTACAAGGTAGATGGTGTTAACCTGAAAGGGTACAACGCTTGGTCTCTGATGGATAACTTTGAATGGGTGGATGGTTATGTGCCAAGATTTGGATTGCACCAGATTGATTTTGGTGACCCCAACAGGCCGAGAACGCCAAAGCGCTCTGCCATCTACTATGCAGAAATCATCCGCAATAACGGCATCCCACTGCCCAAGGAAGATGAATTTTTATATGGAGAGTTTCCAGAGAACTTCTTGTGGAGTGTAGCAACTTCAGCATACCAGGTCAGGAAACTGAGATGGACTCCTGAAATATCTGTGGACAGTTAATTCATTGTGTGGCACCACAAAAGAATAACAGGCTAAATTCTTTGCTAGGACGAGACCTAAATTTGGGTTTGCTAATCATTCTTCCCCCATTTTCAATTACAGATTGAGGGAGGATGGAGAGCAGATGGGAAAGGACTTAGCATTTGGGACAAATATTCCTACACTCCCTTGAGAATCAGCAACGATGCGACTGGAGATGTAGCTTGTGACAGCTACCACAGGATTGAGGAGGATGTGGAAATGCTGAAAAGCCTCAAGGTGTCTCATTATCGCTTTTCAGTCTCCTGGCCCCGTGTTCTCCCAGATGGCACCACCAGATACATCAATGAAAAGGGACTGAACTACTATGAGAGGCTGATCGATGCCCTTCTAGCAGCCAACATTATACCTCAGGTAACTACACCCAGTAGCTTTCAGATAACTACAAAATAGCAACCCCAAATCTGATGCTCAGAGCAATGTGTCTTTTTCCATCCATACCCTCCACAAAGAGGAGGTTTTCATGTCATTTTTGTAAAGAGACACGGGGTATTACATAAGCAAATGGAGTGTAGGGATATGCTGAAATTACTACCCAGAAAGACCACAGTAAACTTATTGCTGGCTGTTTTCAATTGCCTTCTTGTCCCTTTACCTTGGAGATAGATTCCACAGGGACCTATGCAGGGAAAGGTCAGGGATGTATTCAAACCCTGAGGTGAGACTGACTAATATAGTTCCCAGGATCTTCCTTCTTGCCTTTCTTGGAGATGGATGTAACTTTATTCTTTTCCTGGGAGTCAGGAAGCTCCACTGGTCAGTGTTATTTGTCACATACAATGGACGGTGACCTCACCCCTGCATCAATCAGCTCTTTCAACACTGTTGAGTGACTATGAGCTGTCCTCATATCCCTGTGCCAGCCCAGACAGGTGTTCTAGTGGAATGTATTTCACCTGAGAGTCAGTGCAGGTGCAGCAGTTCTTCACTGATGACTTCTTGCTGTCACAAGGTGGGTTTTGGTGAAAGCTTCATCTTCACCATTAGGCAGTCCCTAACGAAAGTGGCAAAAATGTATTTTATTGAGTGCATGAGTGATCACTACAACATCAAACTATGTTAGGAACAGGTGTCTGCAGATCAAAGCACAGTTTATTTGTGGTCATAAATGAACCTGAGCTACTGTGAGAGTGATTGGTTGAGTCCTTTGTCTTCCTGTCTTTCCCCACAGGTAACTCTCTATCACTGGGACCTCCCACAGGCGCTGCAGGACGTTGGTGGGTGGGAGAATGATACCATAGTTCAGAGGTTTAAGGAATATGCTGAGGTCCTTTTCCAGAGGCTGGGGGATAAAGTGAAATTCTGGATAACCCTCAATGAACCCTACAACACTGCCTTTCTTGGCTATGGCGTTGGCACAGCTGCTCCAGGTAAGACTGCTGGGCATAACCTCAGAGCCCTCGTGGCACTGTCAGCACAATTGTTTCATGCTGCAGCAGAGTATCTCCTTGGGGCTTGCAAAGGTAGAACAAGGAAAATGGTGTGCTGTGGATAGATGGGGTTTGGACTGCTGTGGTGTGGTGAACAGGTCCTTCTTTTAGTCTGCCTGTCACCTCCAAGTCTGGATTACACTTGCTGCCTGGAGCAGACCTTATTTCCAGACCAGCTCCAGGGACTGTGGAGAAGAGTTAGGCCTGAAGGAAGACCCAGCTCAAAAGCAGGGTAGAAGAGGGGATGTGAGCTGACCTGAACACACAGCTTTCTGCTTTCCAAACTGGCAGCAGCAGCATGTTACCAGGGCTGGCAGGGCATGTCCCACTCCAGAGGGAGGAGAGGGCAATGCAGGGTCCTCCTCGCACAGCCTTCCCATGGCAGCTGCTCCTTCAGCTGCCTCTGCCTAAGGCCCAGGGCTGGCCTTGGTCCACCACATGTTGCACATTCACTCCTTTTCCAGGGAATGTTACAGTTCTGGGGTTGTGTTAAGCTGGGAAGCAGCTGTGAGAGGGCTGGGAATTGCTGCTCCACTGCTGTGCTGTCCCTGCAGGTGTCTCGGTTCGGCCAGGGCGCGCTCCCTACGTGGTGGGACACAACCTGATCAAGGCACACGCCGAGGTCTGGCACCTCTACAACGAGACCTACCGGGCCAAGCAGGGAGGGCTCATCTCCATCACCATCAACTCTGACTGGGCAGAACCACGCAACCCACACAAGCAGGAGGATGTTGAAGCTGCCAGACGATTCATGCAGGTACAGAGACCCCTGGACACAGCTGTCCCTGCTGCTCCAGGTGACACCCCCTCTTTCAGGTGCTGGATGTGCCCAGAACCCAGGTTAGCATCTCTCTGAAATAAAATGGTAAGCAGAGGCATCACTGCAAGGAAATGTATCCCCCTCTTATGGGGGCTGATCAAGAATGCAACAGAAATGAGACAAATTATGGTTGCAGTGACAAAAGCTTATTAAATTTACTGCTGTTATGTGGGCATCCCTTTGTATATCCATGTGCCTGTTATAAATTCAGGTATCACCTATAAAGCAGCACATAACAGGGGAATGGCTAAATCCCATGTTTTGATATATGGTTTATTCTCCCTTATTTCTTGGTTTAGTTTTTTCTAGGTTGGTTTGCTCACCCCATTTTCAAAAATGGTGATTATAGTGAAGTGATGAAGAGAAGGATTCGGGAACGAAGTCTGGCTCAGGGCCTGAGCAAGTCCCGGTAAGAGCCCAGGCACACACCTGCTTTTGTTTCACTGGCTGTGCTGAAACATGCTTTTCTTATGGAAATTATACATTCCAATGATTCTATTCCGCTGTTGCTGTAAAAAAGCTTCTTGTATCCTCACAGAAAATTCTAGGGTACATTTTCAGAGAATCACGGATTGGTTTGTGTTGGAAGGGGTCTTAAAGATCATCTAGTTCCAATCTAGTCAGGGGGGCTTTGCCTATTCCCTGTCTTTACCTCTCTTGCAAACTAAATTGACTAATATATCTTTGGGGTAATAAGTTGTCAGCTCAGTGACACAGTCCCTGCCCTGCATTAGCCACAGTACTTTACCTGATGCCCGTGGTAAGTGCATTTAACTTTTCTTAAAACTATGTACAGACCTCATTGGTCCCTCTCAGTTACTTTTCTTATTTTTCATTCCCAGTTTCTCTCCTCGTGTTTGTGATGCTGGTACCAGGGATTACCAGCATTACTCATGGAGTGTGTGCAAAGTATATTCTCTGTTTTCTCTTGCAGACTTCCAGAATTTACTGAAAGTGAAAAACAAAGAATTAAAGGCACATATGACTACTTTGGTCTGAATCATTATACCACGGTTTTAACATACAACCTAGACTATCCTAAGGGTGTCATGTCATATGACTCTGATAGGTAAGAGATGAATGTAAATTATTGGTCAAGTGAAATCTGTGCACCTGGAGACTGGGTTAACTGACAAGTGTAAATTTATAGCAAATAAAGCTGTGAGATGGGTGTTTTAAGCTGTTATAAACCAATACCAGGGATAATATAACCGAGCAGTACCTGAGGTGCTGTTATTTCCACAAAAGTCCAGCAGCAGCCTTTTTCTTACACACATGAGGTGATAAACAGTATTTATCATATTTCCTGCCTCCAGTCTGCAGTTTAAACTGTGAGGTGTAGTCCTGTTTTATGGATACTGATCCATTTGCTGTTAAACAGATTTAGGTCCCTCACTGCATTGGATAAATGTAAGTTCAAAGTCTAAATAGCTAAATCGTTTCATGGTTAAATATAGATTAAGTTAAGATTTTTTTTATTTAGATACTAATTTCATTCCTCAACTTCAAAAAGTGAACAGTAGGAGCTTACTAGTTTTTCTAATGAGAATTCAGGTAACGGTGTGACCACACGTGGGGGTGAAATTGTCTCCTTTCCAAAATGTTTCCACAGGGAATAGATGAAATTCTGATAACTTTCCATTGCTGCTACATCCCAGCCCCTTATAGTTTAACCCTGTAGGGCAGTGGGCTCATTACATTCCTGCATGTAGTGTAAAGGGCAATTTGGTGCTCAAACACTGCATTATGCTTTGAAAAGTAGAAATGGTGTTGTAGTATACAAAGATTTGTAACCAACATCACATCGTCAGCCACAGCTAATTTACGGAGTGTTATTGTAAATCAAAACATGAGAAGTGTTTTTTAGGCTTGAGAGCACCAGCAGCACCTCAGCCCTGGGCACAGAGGTGCCTGGCATGTGGGACTGGCCCTGAGCAGTGTCCTCCTCCACAGGGGCGTAGCCACAGTGACCGACCGCAGCTGGCTGCACTCTGGTTCCCTCTGGCTGAAGGTGACACCCTTTGGATTCAGGAAGATCCTCAGGTGGATAAAGGAAGAGTACAACAACCCTCCCATTTATGTGACTGAAAATGGGGTCTCAGAAAGGGGAGCCTTTGAATTCAATGACACTTGGAGAATGCATTACTATCGGACCTACATTAATGAGGCACTGAAAGGTAAGAGTGATTATTGACATCTGGTCATCCAAAGCTTTGGGGACCAGCAGTGGCTTTGCCACAAGGCTGATACAAGTTGTATAAAGCAAGTTGTAAAGAGCTGAAAGACCACTGCCATTACACTTTTAAGTTACACAGGTACATGGGTTTACTGAATCCATTTCCAAGAGCCTTTGGGTTTACCAAAAACTGCCCATGGACAGTGACAAATGTGCCAGGAAAGATGATCTAAAGGAAGAACAAACTGTGGGTTTAGTGGGGTAACCTGCAGGTTCCTTGATTTGCTGCACCTGGTGAGAGAAGATATTTACTACCTGCTCTAAACTCCTTCCAGTCTGACTACTGCTGTGTCTAAAAACAGCATCTTTTTAAAAAACAACAGTAAAAACACAACCCCCAGACTCATTTCAGTTACAGCAGTGGTCTAACAACTTCAGGAACGGCCTTTTTCAGTTTGCTTTTCTGATGTACTGGGAACAGCCAGGTGTTCAGGCATTCACTGCCTTGTAGCAGCAAGGCCCCGCAAACACTTATTTAGGCAATGGTGGCATTTTAATGGGTTTTCTTCTCTAACCCTTTGTTTCTTGTACAAAATCTTTGGGTTTTGGAGCAGGAGAGACGTGGGAGTGGGGAAAACAAAACCAAGGGAGGCCCAAGTGGCAATAACCTCAGTGTGTCATGTGTGGATGTTCTGGAGTGCCTTCCTGCCCTGGCTGGCCAAGGGTGACCACTGACCTGTTCTCTCTGCTCCTGCCTGCAGCTGTTGTGCTCGATGGTGTCGATTTACGGGGCTACACTGCATGGACACTAATGGACAACTTCGAGTGGGCAGCAGGTTATGAGGAAAAGTTTGGGCTCTACCATGTGAATTTCTCAGACCCGGCCTTGCCACGGCGCCCCAAGGCCTCAGCCAAATATTACTCACAGATCATAAACTGCAATGGCTTTCCAGACCCAGCAACAGGCCCACATCCCTGTCTGGAACAGGAGCCAGAAGGTAAGTGACACAACAGAAATGGTGCTTGTGTGTTTGCATCTAATCCTAATCCCAAAAAGTTCCATAATCTAAGGTTTTTAGAGACACCACCATTTTGTGCAATATTTTTTTCAAGCCTCCAGTCAATGTCACTTCCCTATGCAAAACCAGACTAAACCTTGCTCAAGAGCACCTCAACACATGCATGCCTTAAAAATGTAGCAGAAGTTATTCCATTAGACTTCTCCAACAAACCGCCCAAGATATTTTCCAAACTATACACATTCAATACTCCGACAAGATTGTTTTTGAATACTTTATACAAATCCTTGTTTTGGGTAAGGCTTTGGAAATAACGATTCTTTTGTCACTTTTGTCTTCTCAACTGGAGCAGCACAATGAAAAGCAGCCAGTGTTAGATGGGGGTTTGGGAATGAGAATACTCACCTGTACTATCAGGAATTGCACTATCAGCCTCAGCTGTGACTTTGAGCTAGAATGGTATCAATCCCTGATCCCCAGAATTGCAGCTCCTGCTCCCCACACCTGCCCCAGGCTCTGCACTAACACTTTCTCATTGTTTTCCCATTCAGTGACACCAACAGACCCCACCCCAGGAGCAGCTGACAGCGTGCGCTTTTTGGGGTTGGATTTGACATCCCAAGGTGCAGAAACAGCACTCTATGTGCTTTTTGCTCTTTCTGCAGTTGGAGCACTGGGCTTGGCTCTTTTTGCATACAAATACAGAAAATCATCCAAAAGATCCCATAAACAATCACAGATGGAACTGAGTAGTAAACTGTAATATTTCCTCCTTATAAAATGTTTGTTTGGTATTTCTTAAGAAAAAAAAAAAGTCTACACCAACCAGGAAAAGAAACTAGTGCTTGCAGTATTGCAGCTTTCTGTCTTGCCTCTGAGATGGCTCCCCAGCATGTTGTTGTTTGCTTTCCAATTTAAAAAGGGGGAGGAAAATTAGTTTCCTATGTTTACTGTCTCTTTTATCCATGGGCATTACTGATTTTATTTCTTAAAGACCAAAGTAAAATTGTTTGTTCCTATCTGCATATAAGGATTCTGAACATCACCTGGAATCTGTCCTTGCTTCATCATCATCATTATCAATAGTTCTGAAAGGACCCCTGGAAATTCTCCTGCTTCTTAGAAATTTAAGACAAATTAGTGTCTCTCCTGGTGAAAATTGTTATACTGCAGCTACTGGACAGATTGGATTTTCACCCTCCTTTTCCTTTATTTTGTGTACAATAAGGTCATTTAAACTGGAACAGAACATTTGTCTGCTGTATTTTAAATTTCAGTGTATGACCCTGCTTGCTTCCTTGTGATACCAGAACATCAGAGAAACTTCACAAAAGAGTCATGTTTTCTGGAAAATAGTTTATTGAGTGCTTAGGGAATTAAAAACTACAAGGTTTTGCTTGCAGTTGCAGAAGCAAGAAAAAAGTTAAACATAAATTAGTTACCTGATTTGCTACTTATAGTGCTTCTGAAACCCTCATTTTAATCTGTCATTGTCTACCATGACCTTTATATTAATATATCTGGCCCTTAAATTTATGTAGCAGAATATTTATAGATTAAAAAGTGCCTTTCTATGGCATAGGGCAATATTTACGAAAGCTGATGGAGATTTTCAGTCTTTTTCTAGGTTCCACCTACACACACTTGATTTTTTTTGACATAGGTGACTTTATTCCATAATCCACTGCAGGAATAAGAATTAAGTAATTCAGTCAATGTAAAATAAGCCCCACTTAGTCCAGAAGCTTTAGTTGACTTAGATCAAATAAGAGAAGGAGAAAAAAAAAAAAAAAGCAGCCAGATAGTAACTGCAGTTACGTAAAACTACATTTGTTGTGTAGAATTTCCATTCCAAGTATTGTTTTCATCTTCTCCATCATCTTGAGTCCTCAGTCTATATATTTTGCCTTCTTTTTTGAAGTCTTCCCCCCGCTTTTCCACTACTCGTTTCCTGACTGCTTGCCTAGGGCCCAAAGAACAGTGAGGTTAAACAGTTTCCTCAGTAATAATTACACAAGAGAAGCAGAAAATGCAATAAACACAAAACATCCATCCTTCTCTTATCCTCAATAATAGTTTTCTTCAGCCCCTTGTTTCCTTAGGAAGCAATACCCAAGTGAAAATTTGTCACTTAGCAGTCAGAGAGAGTGGCTGACTCTCATTTTCCCTATCATTGAAGCAATATGTGGCTTCTTCACCAGAAACTGCTGAGCAGCTCTCCTGGTACATGGGAGATCTCATTCTCTAGGCAATACAAAACCTGTCAAAACCAGACTTCATCTCCTTCTGTGTCTTGAACAACCACCCCATAACAGTTTGATATCTCATTTTAACATTTTCCTCTTCCAAACAGTATCAGCTTAACTGAAGCTCACCTTTATAGTGACAGCTGAATTCCCTATTCATAAATGACTGCAAGACAATGCTTTTTCTACTGTAATTGGAAATTCAGTTCCCCACTACAAGATTAAAGCAATTGGCAGCAAGAAGCTTGAGGAACAGCTGCTGTAAACACTTTGCCTTACCTGCTCTGCTCAATGCTGCCCGATGTTGAGGGAGCTGAGTGATCTTGCTGATGAGCTGATCTCACAGAGGGCTGTGAGGGGGGTGGGCTCGTAAACAGAAAGTTGCTAATGAATCTCCAAACCGCTAAGAGGGGGTAAAGGATTGTGCCCAAGAACTTCCACAGATCACTGCCTGACGCCTGAACAACAGAAGTTGCAGGTCTTCCCGCCTGTCATGAACACACCAAGCAAACTTGTCAGGTATTAAAGTTCTGCTCTTTAGACTAGAGTATTTCACAAGTCATTTTGAAGCAACTCAGCAGACACAAAGGAACAACTTTGATTACAAGTTAGATAAATATCTATGCCACCATTTATCTGCTTCAGAAAAACCTCTCCAAATCAGTCCTGACAGAGACTAGAGTAATAGACTTTGGCAATCTGTTTAGACAAAGCAAATCTCCAAAATCAAGCCAAATACTATCATGGCTGACTAACAGTAAATATCCAGCTACTGTACTGCTGTTTGAAAAATCAAACACACCAAACCCAACACCTACCGGCAGCAACACTACTGAAGCACTGGGTGCTAACTCGAGTTCCAGTAACTTCTTTCCATAATCTTCTTTGGTAAACTCCCTCCTGGGAAACATTGTCGCCAGTGAAAAATTGCCGTAAGTATTACCAACCGTCTGTGAAGCACATAAAGAAAACATTTTATTTATAACTGTTCATCTGCAAACAACTGCATATCTGCCAGCTGAGTATTCCTTAACAGGAGTTAAGGAACTTAACTCTGTATCAAACTATCAATCATCCTCAGAGTAGGATAGGAACTATCTATATTTTTCTCTATCTCTTACTAATGGTACAGTGCAGGAATCCAAAGGCAGTTGGTGGCACTGGAGAAGGCTGCTACCAAAACTCCCTTCAAATACCCAACAAGGAAAGGAGTTGATGACAACTCCACCACTAACAGCTACTCAACACTCACCAAATCATAAATTAGCACATAGCTGAGAAACAAAATGCCCATTTACCTGTGCAGCAAACTGCCTGGCTTCTTCTAGCCGTGCTTCAGATGGGAACTGGTTAGTGAAGGAAGATCCATCGGGGAGGCGGAACTGAATCCTGGCTATTGCACTGTGGGACAGGTATTGGGGTCAGTCAGGACATGAACACTTACAGAAAAAGGCTCCTGGGCCTTTAGCTTGGTAGTACTGAAATGTGGGAGAGAAAGACAGCCATGCCCAGGGTAGTGCAGATGGGCTGTAAGACTGAATTCACAGCAGTAAATCACCTGCTGATCTCACAATGCAACTCTTCCATAACTCCATATAAAATCCCCATAGGTTCAGATAATTCTTAACCCAGCAGTGCTGGGCAAAGCAGGAAACAGCTGTGACATGTGACAGCTGATGGCCCCAACCACAGCCCCTGCATCTGCCCCAAGCTCCTCAGCAGTGCTGACATTATCAAGTCATTCTGTCCAGGCATAACCTTTCACATTCTCACCTTACCTAGTACCCCACCAACCTCCATTATACTGGTATTTAAAACAAAGCTGAGACATAAAAATCTCTTATCTAACTAAAACAACACACGAGAAAAGGCAGTTAGTGTTTCGTGATCATGAATGTCAAAAGGATGAAAGCTATCAAAGAACATCATGTTCATGTAAATAGCTATCTTTACTGCCACTATTTGAACAGCTCAACACTGGCAACATGTTGCCAAGAGATTAGGAGATGTATTAACTCTCTTAAAAAAGTTTCTTTACCTCTCTCCCCCAAAATACACACCAAAATACACACTCTGCTGCAACTCACCTTCGCTCCCTTTGAGCTGCCTCTTTTCTGGCATCTATTTCAGCCTGTTTAGCCTGAAGAGCTGCAGCTTTTGCAGCTTCTGCTTCTTCCTTCGATTTTGCAAAGCGAGCTGCCCTCTCAGCACGATCCTGTGGAAGGATCAAAGGGAAAATTGTTACCATAACTTGTTGCTTAACATTCATTAAAACAGACAGCTATGATCTATACTCATGAACCAACTGCACAGATACAAACAGACCATATGGAGAAAAGACAGTGGAACTGCAAAGAATTATTCACTGCCAAACTGCACAATCTCGTGTCATTAGCCAAGATGACACTTCTCACTGAGTCACTCCCCACAACCAGTTGTTAATACATGATCTTCCCATGCAAGCTCAATACTCCAGGGAAGATAAATGCAAAAAAAACCCTTATGACAAGTTACATGGCTGCAATTCTAAGTGTTCTATACCAAAACCTAATTATGAGGAAGAATTTCAGTTGTTATCAACTGTTTACATCCATACACACACACACACACACATATATATTAACTAGGAAAATAATCCTCCTCACCATTTTGAGAGCAGTGTTCTTGTGTATGTTCTACAATTAAATACTCCCTGTGCTTCTCTTTTAGTACCATACCTAAATTTCAATTATTTTTATATTTATATGATAATTCTCCACTAGGCTCAAGCAATATGACAGAAATGTTTGTTCAGACAGAAAAGAATTGTGAAGATGAAAACAGAAGTTCCATTTTATATACAGGAAATGCTGCAAAAACCCCAAACACAAAAATCATTACTATACAAGGCCACACGATTCCAAATGGAAAAATGAACAATCTTTCAATGCTTCATCAAATGAGAAAATTTATCATTTTAATACACTGTGAGAGAGAAGCAGCAGTTCTCTTCCAAAAATGCAAACTTTACCATTGCAATCTGCTGCCTTATGCGCTCTCTAGCAGCCTTCTCTTCTGCCTTTTCTCTGTTCCTTTCCTCCAACATACGCTTGGTCAATTCTTCCTCCTGTCGTCTTTTGTACTCCAACATTTCTTTACCAGATTTCCTTCTTTCAATTTCTTTCTTAATTTCTTTCTGAATAGAGAGATAAAAATTGGACCACAAAATTGCCTTGAACAAGAGAAAAGACTGAAGTATGTTTGTTTAAGAAGGAATTAAACATTTATTCAAATAGGGTATTAAAAAAAAAACCTGCAAGGGGTTTTACATTTTTTTGTTACCTGTTCTTCTTCTTTCCTTTTCTCTTCTCGTCTTTCTTCAAGCTTTTTTGTTAACCTAAGTTTAAGAATAGAGTGAAAAAATCTTATTACTGCAGTATTTTCAAATGTTAATGAAGCATTTGCAAACCCAGGAGAACACATGAAAATGAGCTGTAGCACAGAGCTAATACCTCGTGTACCAGCAGTGATTCATTCCCATGCAAAGGGTGGTGGTGATTTCACCACCTCCTTTCTCACTTTTTAGAGTTGTTCTAAGATATTCCTTTTGTCCTTTTTCCACTCATTAAATGAAGAATCTACATATTCTTACTGTTGAACCAACTTATTTGCTTATTGTATGTCTTCATATTATTTATGATATGTGGTAACAGAAGCACTAAATCTCAATCTCTTTTTAGCTATTTAAGCCATCTGGTTTCTTCTGCACATCACCTCCTAAAATGGAACACAAGTAATATATATGGGCCTGACATAGATGCACATGCATCTGTCTCAGCTATCCAGAAAAATGCCTCAGAATAAAGATTGACTTAAAAAGACAAAGTAAATTTCTCCATAGATTGACAATAAAATCCCAACATATTTGAAGTCTGGGGAAAGGACAGGCATGACCCAATGTGACAAGTAATATAATCAGAAAAATGTTTGTATGGTAGCTGTTTTCTTCAGGAGAAAGTGGTAATTACCACAAAGCTTGGCCTCTTTTTCCCCCTTGTAAAAAATGCTGTAGAGATAAAGTATGCTAGATTTGTATGTAAGACTAATGCATTTGATAATTATATTAAAATATTGACTGAATTGTCTTATCAGTGGTAAGTAAAAATATACCTCTTGTCCAATAACTTGGGAAGAAAACTGAAATAAGCATGAAAAAGATTTAAAATTTATTTTAGCATTATAAATATTCCTATTTGCTAAACACATGTTATGGTTTTAGACAGGATATTTCAAATAGTATCAATCTTATTAAAAACAAATTTACAAACAATATCCCATATTTAAAAACACCGAATAATGAATTAATCATGTTTTGAGCCAGGTGTTTCTGATCACCACAGTTCAAAAACTAAACTCAACTCATTGCTGTTCACTGATTAAAGCAAGAGTCTCAGAATAGGATTCCAACTGACATTTTCAATAACCCTAAACTACAAATAGTCACCAGAACAACAAGAAGAAATAAGATGACATCTCTATACAAAACTTAGGTTGGCATTTTTTAACACCAGTTTCCAGTGTTTTGAGTTGAATGTTTCAATTCATTCAAGAATTTGCAGCAAACATACCATCTCTATGGAAATTATATCAAAAATTATCTCTTTCTTTCAAGTACATGAGAAATGATATCACTTAGAAACCTGGTTTGGTATCAGCACTAGTATTGTCAGAGACATGTAATAAAAAATAAGACCACATAAATATTTGCCAGATGACAACAGATTAAGGACCAAAATCCTGTAATTAAATGTGTTTGTTAAAAAAAACCCAAACCAACCCAAAACCCAACAAAACTGTCTCCTGAGAAACAAATACAACACATTAAGAAGTCTGCAGAGGAAGACTTGCCTTTCTACTTTGAGTGTAAGATCATTCACAGGCTGAGCATCACTTGCTTGCTCATCTGCAGAATTAGTTGCTTCCTGGCTTGCTTGACCTGAATTTGCTTCATCTTCAAAGGATTTACAAAAAAAAAAAAAAAAAAAGAAAAAGGTACATTTCTTATCATAACAATTATTAGGCTCATTGCCATTATCATTATTAGGCACAATTTGCAGCAACTGGGATATCTCAAGGAGATAAGAGGTTCTGCTACTTAAAACTCCCCCCCTCAACAACTTGGTTTCAGGTCACTACGCCAAAAAAACTCTTTAATGGAATCCTTTTTCAGGAAAGCATACACAATTTTATTGAGTTATAAACCATAGATTCCTCACTTACTAAAACTAAGCAGATTGACAGGTTATCCTTCCCTCTAGACTTGCAGAAAGCATTCTGGAATATCCCAAGTTTTTCCTTGGTGAGTCTGCTCAATATTTTATTTTATTATTTTATGTACAACCTAAGAAAAACCATTTCCAAAGCAGATGAGGTGGCATTTGTGTCAAACACACTAACCATTACCAGCAGAAGATGCTATTCTCTCAGGCATAGCAGCCTCAGGAGTGTCACAAACCCCTGCTCTGGATTCTGGACTTTCTGGAGCACCATCAGACTGAGAGGAGGGACAGGGAGTGGATGCCTGGCTGCCGTTTTCCAAAGGCCTCCCTTTCCCTGTGTGCATCTAGGAAATTGGGAAATGAGAGAATGGAAAGTTCAAATGTTTTTCATAGGTTAAAAGGTCAAGACTGAATTACTATTAAACAATCAGTCCTATTGAAAATATAAAACTAGAATTACCACGTATTGTTGAGTATGGAACAATCATGCATTTCATATTCTTTTCTAATTTTAGTCTTGCACTTGAAATCAAAGTGATAAAGCAATCTACACTTGTATATAACTTTATAAATCTACATTACAGAACAATATTACAAGACCATATTATGAGCTGAATAGTAATCCCCTTAAAGGTGAGATGTCACATTTCATCATTCCAGTTTAGAGTCCTTGACACATTCCTTCAGCACTGTGGGTTTACACAGATGATCTAAGCCAAACAAAAATCGATGCAGCACATGTGCACAGTGCTTCCAACCTGTGTACTGAAGTCAAGGGTGCAGATTTTATTGTTGGAAGGACAGAACCAGTAACTGAGTGGATCTCCTTTGACCAGTAACTTCCCAAAGGCACAAGCTGAGGGCCAGGGCCATCACTGTCCTGAGCATTACCAGCTCCATCTGGAAGATCCAGCCTGTCAGCATTACCTGTTTGACTTTATGGATTCTGGTAACAAGCTCCTCCACAGAAACACTGCCAGCAATAACTTCCAAAGGGATTCCATTGTCTCCTATAAAAAAACTGGATGGGACGCACACTACAGGATCTGCACAGTGACTGTTAAGGCTGGTGAATGACAGAAGTTGATACAGAGTAACTTTACAAGGCAAAGCAGACCTCCTTCCTACAGGAGTTTCTAGCCTAATGCCCTTACCTTACCTCCAACTGGTCACCAGCAGCCAGGGCCAAAGGAGGAAGAAAAAGAAAGATGTTGGCAAACATTACATGCAACTGGTAAGTATTTCTTCTTTTCTTAGTACTGGTTTAGGCCAAAGTATTTTTCTCCAACTTTTCAGGCAACTGATTATGCTCTGACTTGAGAATTATTTTCTTTTAGTGTCAGACAACATCTTAAGTAGATAGTAATGAAATCTGCAGAGCATGAAGGAAATCCAAGTTAAGGTACAGAATTCCCAGCATGACACAGAATTAATGAACTGTAGGCAGTGACCTCCTTAAGGCAGGCAGAGGTTTACCTGACTTCACACCTGTGTATGTGACAGAACCCAGGCCACTGCTTGTTCCTCCTCCTCTGCACCTCTGAGCCCCAGCTCATAATTTAAAGCATTTTTTGTTTGTTTTCTAATGCTGATTAGTAGGACCAACAGGTTTAGATTACATAAAGCTTTAGATAATTTTCTATTTAGAGAATTACATAGGATTAACATAAAAAAACCCCGATTTGCTCACTTTCTTTAATAACTGACAGCTAGTTGAATACACAGATGGTATCTATTAACTACACAGTTTATTGTAAAGTTTTGTGCCAAAGTAAGTATTTTCAAAAGCATTGCTTGTAAGTATTTGTCTTAAGAAGGGTATTAACTTGTAAAGAGAAATTATCTGTAATCATAATGTAGCATCTAAACGGATCTCAAAGGATACAAATTTGAGAAAACTGCAGGCAGGCTTCACTGTTTAAAAGAAAAGATTCATTTAGGAGTAGCAATCATTTTGCAACAACTTGAGATTAAGTCTTTCATCATAAAAATAACTGTCCTACAAAACTATTTAAATACTTGAGAGAACACTAAAAGCAAATTTGCATTGCATCTTATCATTAACATTCTGCAAAAGTGTTGACATGATGACAATCCTTGGTTATCACAGTTGACTACATATGAATTAGGAAAGCAGTGCTAAGAGGCAATTCAGGAAAAAGAAATCTAGTCTATTGAGCACAAATAATGTAGCAAATCTAATAAAATATCTATAGAGCATTTCAAAATAATAACATTTGGGGAAACATCAGTGCACTTTGTGGATGTGGACTAGAACACAAACATAACAAAAATAGCTGAGTAATTTACCCAGGAACTTAAATGCTTCTCCATTCTATCTGTTACAATGGAGGCAAACACATTTTCTCTGGGGCTTTACAGATTTTTATCTTCCTGACTTCATGAAAGGTTTTTAATTCATTATGTAACTTGGCAAACCAAGAACTGCCTCTAGCACTTGCATTTTTATTCCAGCATTTTAAATAGCATTTTTGTGTCTCTTCCAGTTGAGAAAGGGCAACTTCAAGCATTCTATTACTAGTACTGGAACACAGTCTGAAATACACAATGGGTATGTGCAGAACAGAACAATAAATTTTGACATTTTCTCAGGCTCTAGGGACATCAGGAGTACTGAATTCACTTCTGCTATGGAAACCTGTATTTACACTATTTCCTAATCAGGATGAGGACTTCAAAAGCCTCTTACTCTCATCATCATCATCAATGAAAGACTATATAAGAGACAGAATTAGAATAGGCTCAAACCTTTTGGTGTCAATTTTAATAGCAACAAAACCATCTGATGCAGCTTCAGTCACCTTCTCATCTTCCCACCTCGCAGCCATCTCAGTAGATTGTTCATCTTCACCTGCAAAACACAGCACACATGGGAGTTAAACCCACCACAAATTGCTCTTTCTACCCTGACTTTAGCTTTGCTTCAATCTCTTGGAATCACATTTGTAAAACACTCTCGGGATTATTTTCAAGTCAGTTTATATTTTTTTTTTATATAATCTGGAGACAATTCACTCCAGCTGGTTCACTTTCATAACATGTCAAAACTATATTCTGCTTGCCCCTCATTATAAATTTAATTACATATTAGTACATCAGCTGCTAGTAAGTAAAACTATGTTCTCCACTCCCTGTAAATATGTAGCAGGTAAGGTTTCCATTTGTTTAAAAAACCCCAAACCAAGAAACATTTATTTGCAAATTATTTGTAATTTAGTTTTGTATTCCAGTTCCTGACATGAACAGTAACAGTAGGAAGGGAGGAAAAGGTGTGAGGAGCACAGAAGAAAAAGAATAACAAATGCAGAAGAGTTACTTGGATAAGAGAAACTGAAAAGATCTTCAGGGACCACAGATTCAGAGGTGTTATTTTAATTAGATGATTTAAATCATACATTTATCTCCCAAAACACCAGTTTAGTGAGGGTGTGGGTTAATAAATAGATTCTGATGAATATTAACCATCTTTCAACAAGTACACTGGCCTGTAACCATTTTTTTATCTTCAATCTGAATTACTTCCTAGTAATGGACTGCAGTTCTTGATGAAGAATCTGAGTCACAAGTGTAGAAGTATAGTAGTCCATTATCCAGTGACAACAACAAACCACTTGTTTGTTTCATCCCAGTTGCCATTCCATGCAATATTTTTGTCTTGTTAAAGATCAGGAGTTCCATGTGGAATCTCCCAGTTAAGTGCTGGTCACAAGGCCTCTCACAGGGGCATGTATCAAAAATACAGTTTTGGAAAAGTAGTTTTCAACCACGTGTCTCAACTTTCCCCTGGAATTACTGGAGCAAGTTAGAAAGTATCTATCTCTATTATTATTCCAGTGCATAGGCAAGCAAATATTTAGGCTATTTTACGTGGGAACCTTTCCTCTTGCTTTAAGTGCAGTGATTCCAAGTGTGGTCAATGCAGCTGTTGTGTCCAGAGCAGCTCAGCCTCCTCTCGTTTCCAAATGCTCACAGGCAGGCAGCTGCTTCACCACACACTGTTTCAAAAGGACACGTGCTCATCCGATTAGGATACTAAAAATACCTAAATACTTGCCTAACACTAACTTTTCCACACAGCCAACTGCTGGAGAAAAAAGAATGCTGGAAGACACAAACAGGGCAGAGGCTGCTCACAGCACAGTCTGAGAGATGACTGAATGAAAATGCTGACAGCTCACATTTATAAAGCTCTGTGCCATGATGTACTGATTATAATATTGTGGCTACCCACTGAACAGTGGCTTATTCTCATACATCTTTTTGTTTTGATAACCCTTTCTCATTTAGGGGTTAGTGTTCATTTGTTACAGTTTTGTAGTAGTAATTATATCCTGAAATCAAAACTGCCAGGTCACAGGAAAAGCATCAGAAAAGTCAAGAGGTCAAGTGCAGCAGAACTTCACATAATTCATAATTCTGCTAAACACTGAGCCAGCACAACAGCCTCAAAATTCTAGATCCCCAAACTCTCAGATTTCTTGTTTCTCAAACAGAAACATCAATTTATTTCACTTAGTGGAATAATCTGTAAACAGTTCACAGTCACACTTCCTCATCTCCTAAATCCATCAGGTAAATCTACATAGGGAAAACACTGATCTCATTTCTCAAGTGATTCACATACTGGACAAGCCTATTTTTCTGCAATAATTTACTTCCTGTGTGAGGAACTTACTCAAAACCATCACAGGTTGTCAGAAGACTTTAATTCCCCTCAGCACACAATCATCTGGGAAGTATTTTCCTTTCAGAAGGAGAGAGAGAAACCCAACTGATTTTTCCATAACTGTTCAGCAAGAGAGGACTGCCATTCTGGAAATGCCAGGAAGCCAGGACATTAAACCATTCACCTCCTCCTCCTCTGCGTCATTTCACTTATTTAAAGTACCTTGATACATCTTGGCTACAAATAACTGACAAACAGCTAATGTGTGCAAATCACCATTTTGTAAAAAAAATTATTAAAATAATAGAGTTATGAACAAAGGGAGGAGAGTTTCTACAAACATCATTACAAGGAAACAAACATTTCAATTTAAAGCTTTTCCTTGTCACACACATACCCCTTCATTTTTTCACTCTGAAAAGCACTTTTTATGAGTGGCCTGGTATTTTCATGATTAGAACATGTCTAACCTTTGGAAAGAATAATCTTAAACACCTCAGTCAGAACAGAGGAGGTTTCATATCAAATGAACTATCAACTTTAGATTAGTGACTCAAAGAATCAAAGGCTTTTTTAACTCTGTTCTGTAGATGATTTTGTAGGCTACAAAATCATCTACAGAACAGCTACCAACAAGACACCAGGGATCTTCATAGAATCTTAATCTCCTTTGGAAAGCACCCACAAGAATCATCAAGTCCAACTCCTGGCCCTGCACAGGACACCCCAAAAATCCTATTAATCAGGTACTATGTACCTGACAGTGTTTTCCAAACTGTCCCTGAACTCTTCCCTGGGGAGCCTGTTCCACTGCCCAACACCCTCTGGGGACAGAACCTTTTCCTGATATCTCAGCCTAAACCTCCCCGACACAACTTGACACCATCCCAGGGGTACCTGCCTCGCCAGAGCAGTGTCACAGTCAGGAAGAGTCTCCCTGTGCAGCAACACCAGGAACTGCTCCTGGCAATTGCTTGATGCCACAAAGTAACTCACCTGCTCCCCAAACACAACCCCCTTACCTGGTGTGTCCCAGAGGCCTCTAACATGTCACCTTAGTATTTCAAACCAGTTTCCTAGGGCAGACCCGCCTCACCTCCTGCTCTCTGGGGAGAATGGAGCAATCCCTTTCACTGCAGCTTCCCAGGAGTTCAACGAGATCTTTAATACCCTTACACCATCCTGGCACCAGAAGGTTTTAAACACAGCACTGGGATTATGGCTGCAAGCAAAAACGCTTCAGGAGAAACCTGCTCAAGCAATTACAACCACAAATGCCACTTCATTTTTAAGATAAATAACTGCGTTACTCCTTGCTTGGCTAGAGAACATTCTGGAAGCAGAAAGAATAAACCACTTCTTCATTTTCTAGAGAAAATGAAAGTGAAGTGCAGAGGAGGGAGAGAGGGACAGGCAGATGGTGGCAGACACCAAACACAGATGGACATAGCAGAACTTCCTGATTTTTGTCAACTGTTCCTAATAGCTATCCTCCACAATGGCTGCCCCAAAATGATAGTTACCTTACACTTTCAATTTCTCTCATTATTTTTCTCTTTGTTAATTTTTTCCCCATAGATATTATTGGATGAAGTGTACAGAACCAAACACTGCTGAAAGCCTGTTCTCCATGTGCTTTCAAATGCCTGTCTCCAGTGGGAAGTGTGGAGTGTAAGGGCTCAAAGTGACCACCACTGTGCAGTTTGAAACTGTTTCTACCCAAACAAACAAACCCAATGTCTGCTAACACAAAACCAGACTATTCTCTCAGTACTTCACATCCTTGAAACACAGCTGCTTACACACACATTGAGAAAGTTCTTGGGCTGCCCAACTGCCTTTCCCAGCACATGCAACAGGAGAGTTTCATGATCAGCTCTGCCACGGGTCAGCTGCCCTGATCCCACGGTGCCCAGGGTGCACCAGATGTCAGCAGAGCTCTCCAACTCTTCCATTCCACAGATGTGCCTGGCTGAAGGCACACTCTGCCTTTTCCAGGCACAAACAAAACAAATCCTCACAGCACACACACAATGACAAAACTAGGTTACATCTCTGCAACCATAAATTTATCTCCCCTGTATCTCTACATATTCCTACACCCACCTAGTCAACATCAGCATCAAACAGGCCCCATTTTGAGAACAATTTTTGTTTCATAAAAAATGCTGCACATAGGTTCCAACATGCATTTCTCACCCCCTGATATATGTATCAAGTGGAAACTTCTCAGAGGCCCACCAAAGTCTCTTTGTCACTTCCCTCCTCAGCTGGGCAGGGGACAGAAGATAATGGAAGGCCCATGGGAAGAGATAAGGGCAGGGGAGATCACCTTCTATCTTTGCAGGCAGAACAGATTTGACTTGGGGAAACATTTATTTAACTTATTACTAATCAAAAATCAGAGCAAATCTCCTCCCCACCCCTCCTGCAGTCAGTTCCTCACACCTTGTCTCCTCTGCTCCTTCCTCCTCAGGGGCTGGACTCCTCACACTCTTCCAGCATGGTGTCCCTCCCAAATTCTACAATGTGACTCTTTCCCAAGGGCTGTGGTTCTTCATGAACTGCTCCACCCCATCCCTTACTCCAACACAGCCCAATCTGTGTCTGACAAGACCTTGATTTCTATCAGTATTTACTATCCAGCAGAAAATGCTGTTCCCCAAATACATGGAGAATTGTGTCAGCAAAGGAGTTTAACTGCACTTTTCTGTTCACATCCTCTTTGGGAGTGAACTTCTTGAAGTCACGTGAGTCCCACAGTTCAATAGTTCTTAAGGGAACAACACTAAGTCACACGTTTAACGTTGTTGTTTCACGAGGCACCGGAACAACTTCAAGCCACGAGCACTTAAGGGAACAGTAAAATCTTAAGAAACAACACAGACATACGCAAAAGCTCAAAAATACAAATCACAGAATATCACAGTTTCAGTCGTGTTTAAAAAAGAGACCATCGAGTCCAATCTACGACCAAACACCACCTTGTCAACCGGACCATGGCACTGAGTGCCACGTCCATAAACACTCTCAGGGACCTCAGCACCTCCCTGGGCAGCCCATTGCAATGTTTAATCACATGTTCTGGGAAGAAATTCCTCCCAATGTCCAATCTAAACCTCCCCTGGCGCAGCTCAAGACTGCGTCCTCTTCCCCATCTTGTTTTTTCCATAGAGAAAGGCAGCGTACACAAGACGATGTGAATTCCGACAGGTTCCAAATACAGCGTTATGAAACACGTCGGTACGAGGAAAGGGAACCAAACACAACAAACAGCCCGGAGAGCTGCACGGGCGAGGAGGCAGCGCAGAAGAGCAGAACGGAGGGGAAGGCGACACAGCGGCCGGGCATCGCCGCTCCACACGGCGGGCGGGCTGGGGCTGACACAGCACAAATCCCGCTGGGCGGCACACAGCTGGGAAGGCGCAGCCGGGGCCCCGCCGGGGGGGGCGGCCCGGACGATACCGCCTGCCAACGAACACGAGAGACGGAGCTGGCGCTCCTTGGGCGGCGCGATGGCGGCAGTGACGGAGCCGCCGAACCACCATCGTGGGAGCGCCGGACCCGCCGCCCTCAGCCACAGCGCCACGCCACGGTGATCGGTATGCGTCTCCTTTATCTGCTGAGCCGCCGGGCGCTACGTGCTCTGGCTCAGCGCATATGGCAATCCGTGCCTGAGCCTTCCCAGGTCCCAGTGCGCTGACAGGGCACGTAGAAACAGTGGCGTGTTTCACTAAAAGCCGCCAAGCTTACTCGCTCCTTCTTGCAGCAGGCCGCGCGCGGCGCGCGCCCGCGCCTGCCCCGCCCC